>JAIQCU010000183.1:0-75927 GCA_022114935.1 Leptestheria dahalacensis | reverse complement strand
TAACAAGAAACTCCTCTCAAAAAAGCCTTTCACTCGACAGAAAAACCTGCTCCCCCTCCCCCTCTTTTTAACTTTTTTGCCAACGCAACCAGGGTTGAACCTCTTGAGCAAATAGGGTTGTTTCAGCATATAAGAGGGTTGTAATTATCATCTTCATCAATTTAAGTTCACCCCTTCCTTTATAATTAATCGATATAACTATTTGTGTAATTAACATCTTGCCTTTTTTCTTTCTGATAATGTTTTCGTGTTAATAATTCATTAAAGTGCTTATCTATATTTAACAGTTTTTGTGGATTTTCTCCTCTTTTTTTGTGGCTATAGGTTAATCCATCACGCGTTGGAAAACAGCTAGGTAGACATGTCCCGAGGTGACGCGACCCGGACGTGAATCACTGCCCAGATTCAAATGTTCAAATAACACAGATTTTCCCTCCTCGAAATTATTATAATTCAGAAGAGTAATCATTTGACCCAAGAAAAGAACACCGGGTATTACCGTTTCCCGCAGGAAAAAAGTAATCGTAATCACAAAATCATGTCTTCATTTCACTGGGGGGAAAAAACTATATGTTTCAAAGAGACAGAGTAACGGTTACTTAAATATGAATAAAGTAATCATCACGCTGAAACATCAGTCATCGTTATTAGTAACCGGTTTGAACTCGTACTCGTAATCATATTTCAAGGATGATGGCTCGAGTAATCACACGGAGTAACCGTTACTTCAAGTAGGAACAAAGTAATCATCGAAACGATTATGAAGGTAGGAAACGGATTCTAACTTATTACTACAGTAACCGGTCCGAACACGAGTGTACTCATTATTATTTTCTCCTCCTTTCGACAGCGATTATGCGATTTTTTGTCGGGTTCTTCTATTTTGCAGAAAAGATCCGTTATGACGCGGTGTCTGTTTTGCATTTAATGTGGTCTTATCAAATCATTATGCAAATCGACTGCTGGATTCCAAACAACGAGCAATTGAATCGACACCATCAGTTGACGCGCCTCTATATCGCAGCACTTTGGCAATTCCCACGCGGATCTTTGCAACTCTCTCCAGGCTAAACATTTAAGAAAAAAACTAAAAAGTAAAATTGAAAATTGAAAACTTAATTTTAAAAATTAGAATAAAATAAATTACTCATATTCATTAATAAATTATAATTTGACAAAATTAAAGTAACACTATCAATTGAAATAAAGCGTTCAATGGAAACGAACAGATGAATCGACAAACAGGTGCATCTGTGCGATTTCGCACGTGCATGTGCTATGACGTCACAACTCATATATGCGATTCTCACGCAACGTACAAATGTCCCCTATGAGCCTTCATCAACAAATACAAGTCGAGTCGGATGTTAACCAAACTCAACTCTAATCAAGTCGACTTCCACTATGCATGTATTTGGCCATCCAAACATGGAATTGGCCAAATAGGAGATGAAATCTCGGTCGGAATTGTTACATGTTTCAAGATTTGTGCGGGTCTTGTTATCGCGGTTGGGAATCGTGTATGGAGAATGATGATGTGTGTGAGTGTGGAACATCGAACCGGCTTTTTCCCCGACCTTTTTGATCAGCCATTTTGATTGGACACGAGCTTTTTGTGACTTGCGCCACATTCACGCATCGCACATTCACGTCACCACCCGAACACGAGTTATTTCTGGGCGGAGAACGCTGAGCAACTTTTCCCCCTTCCAGTTTTATAGTTGCTATATCGCCATGTCCTATGTCTTTCACCGTGTTTTATAGCCGCGGGCTAAACATTAAAAAAAACAGAAAAAATGGAATAAAAAACAGATAAAAAATACTAAAAAATGAATAAAAAAATGGACAGGTATACAGTGGACCGACACAAAAGGAATTCAACTCTTCAAGGTTGTATACATTTGCCTATAAGCACAATGACCATATAGCGATACGGGCCCGTCATAATACATGGGAGAGATTCCATATACAATCTGCGTCTTCCTCATCATCCGAATCCTCGGGATATATGACATTATCTTATAAACACCAATGTAACGTAAAATAACATAGGGCTTAATTCTCGTCAATTACCTTGAGAATTCGACTCTAAGGATTTTAGATACAGGCGTACAAGTTGAATGCTGTGTAGAATAGACAAATCCCTAGTGTTTTCGGAGACGTTATAAGCTATGCATGCCAATGAAGGGCCCACCTTTGGCTATCAAGCGTGCAGCTCGCATCAATGTGTCCCACACGGCTCTACAAGCCCACTTACACCTTCCTACACCTGTTCTCCATAGCCCTTTCTATGTCTGACTCACACATTCTTCACTCCCCATTCCGTGTCCAAAAACCCCAGAGAGGAAGGAATAAAAGAGAAATATAAATTAACTCGGGCAATGAAGAGGGTTTAGCCAGAAGAGTTGTTTATGAGGTTTCCCTTTACCGGGATTAAGGTTGGCTTAATCGGGTCAATATTGAATATTTGCTCGGTGACACAGTCGACATCTGTTTTTGTCCCTTAATGAGTTGGACACAAAAACTGAAAGCGACAGCTGTTGGCCGTATAAAACAAAAGCACGTGCGAAATCCGCCTCCCGATATAAAACCCAAAAATGCCCTTATCTCCTTTTTAATCTTACACCTTATGTCGATTGCACAGCACAATCAAAAACTTTTTTTTGTAAATTAATAGACAAATAGATAGGTAGGCAAGTCCATTAGACAGATAGATAGATAGAGAGCTAGATAGATAGATAGATAGATAGACAAACAGATAGATAGGACAGATAGATAGATAGACAGCTAGATAGAAAGACAGCTAGATATATAGACAGA
Source organism: Leptestheria dahalacensis (assembly GCA_022114935.1). Lineage (NCBI taxonomy): Eukaryota > Metazoa > Arthropoda > Branchiopoda > Diplostraca > Leptestheriidae > Leptestheria > Leptestheria dahalacensis. The sequence continues at coordinate 73,107 of JAIQCU010000183.1, read as the reverse complement.
TAGACAGACAGTTAGATAGATACATACATAGATAGATAGATGGATAGATAGAGAGATAGATAGACAGATAGATAGACAGACAGATAGACAGACAGACCAGACAGATAGATAACTAGGCAGGTGTAGATAGAGAAATAGATAGGTACATAAATAGATATAATAACTTGCTGAATATTGCTGTTAATATACATTAACTATTAATAACAGGTCGTCTTATAAAATACCACCATGTAAATGTATATGACAACCACCTATACAAACGTCAACTTCCAAATTTAAAAGTGCACTCAAATGTATACTATATAAGATTTGTGAAGAATAAAAATACCCAATGTTGGGATTTCAGGTGTAAATCATGTAGTATGTTGGAAACTATACTTATCACATTAAAGAAAAGGAAACGTGACGAAACGGTAGATGAGGTTTTTTGATCATTCGACCGTCGGAATTCCCATGTTACCCAGTGTGGAAAAACACACGGTCGAGCCAAAAGGTAATCTTATCACTTGTACGCCAATTCATCAATTCACATAAAAATGTTACACAGTTATAAAACAGCGTCATTCTCCTTCTTTTTAATCTCGACAATAAGGTTTACCATCAAGTAAAAAAGCAAGGCACGTAGAAGACATCCCGGCCTTTTCACACGCATACTAAGAAAGGAATAGAGAATCGATCGGTATCATCTCGGTACTTTTTGTGCGTGTCAATAGATCCTGCGGCCTTGAACTTTGACCTGCTGCTGTCATCTGTCAAGATCCACTTGACTGTCGCCGTTCGTACACAAGCAATAAAATATGGTCCTTTGCTGGGTAGAAGTTATTTGCGTATAACTACCGTAGTTATAAGGTTATAGCAACACAAAAAATACTGAGTGCAGAACTAATAGTACTTAATACAACTGTAAAGTTTCATTGAAGTCGGTTTGTTAGTTTAGCCAAAATAAAATCCTGAAGTTTAAGATATTGACATAATCCCCGCCATTGAAATCCACTCGCTTTTTTTCTCTAGACTGTATACCTTCTTTCGACCTGCACTTTTTTGAATGGCAGGTGTTCCTTGCACCATGTACTGTAGTAATATCTAATTATATTATTATCATTATTATTAGCTACTTTATGACATATTATGCTGATTACATACTATAGTAATAGTAGTAGCTGATATGATCGGGAATGATTCAAGTCACATTGGTGATAAAGTATAGAAACGTGTGAGGGGTTGGAGATGGGGGCGAGCAGCGGGAGGTCGAGAGCGTGGCATGAAAAGCGCTTTGGCATGGGAAATTATGCAAAAGAAATGAACTGCCAGTGGAAAGGCTTCTCGCCCTAGTCGTAAATCGTCACAGGCCAGTCACAGGGAATCTGAACAAATGCACAAGCACGTGTTCTCTCGCCTCTAAACTCAACTAGCATCAAGAACAATGTAACAATTGTGGCTTTGCTATGGTCACGCTACGCGGGTGAGATAACGTTTATGCCGGCCGTAGAAGCGATTACCAATTCAGAACTAATTAAATATTGAAGGAGCATAGTACGGGGAAATAAGCGAAAGTAGCCGAGGTTCTATAGTAGTAGTAGTAGTATTAGAACTACAACAGCATATACTATATGCTAGTATTATGACTATATAGTCATGCACTGATATATATTGACCTGATGGTAAAGTAAAAAACTAATAAACTAGGACATTTTCTCACAAGAACAGGAAATTAACTTCTGAGAACCAAACCTAGTAAAAGCAACACGGCATTCTACGATACTATATAGCTATTGGCCGTCCTATATAAGTTAGCTTAAGTTAGCAAAGACCAAGATAATCTGGCAGGGAAAGATGCGTCGATACGAATATTTTATACCCGTTGATAGTTAACAGTTCTATAGGTGTAATGACCCAACATCAGTACTATACAAAGACTGTGTGAGCTAAGTACGATGCCTACATGTGAATTGGTAGTTGGGTTGAATGGGTAGTTGATCGCTTATGGCACCCAAGTTTTCACACGTAGAACAGCCAAAAAATACTGAATGTAGAACTGACAGTGCTTCATACACTAGTCAAGTTTCATTTAGATTGAGTTGTTAGTTTGGCCAGAATAAAATTCTAAAGGCAAAAGAATCCGTAATTTCCTACCATTCAGTACCCATTTTTTGCTCCGTATCCTGTGCCGCAGTGTAGCATCCATAATGTTTTACAATATCATAGCTATGCTGGCCGTCCTATATTAGTTAAGTTAGCAAAAGACTGTTAAGTTATAATCTGGCAGGGAGAGATGTGCCGATAGAAGACAAATGAGCATCGATTAGTCAGTGCTAGTTGGTGGTGTGCCGCACCAAAATCAACTTTCTGGGGGCCCCCACAAGGCAGAGACAAATTCTCCAAATTATCTAGCAACTCAATCAAAATGAGGAAACCTGCGTTCTGGGAACTGGACCAAAAAGGGACCCACCAAAAAGGCAAAAGAGCATTATTAACTGGCATACAACAACAAACGAATGTTCAGCGTCGTCTGCTTCTATCCCCCCCCCCTCACCAATGACAAGCCACCCTTGGGGCGTCTGAGCCAAATGAAAATTTGGCGCCTAAATTGGTCTGTCCCAAGACGGTTTCAAATATGGCCAGATAATGTGTCTAGGTTCAAAGGGTTACTTTAACCCCTCATTCGGGAGGAGGGTTAAAAATAAAGACCAGCAGGTTATTGAGACAAAGGCGCGGGGGGGGGATTCGTAAGTCGGTTAAGAATTTAGAATGTTGAACTCGACGTTTTAAAGCAACTAATTAGTAGATTTTGCAGATAACGACCCGGCCAGTCGACATAGCAGCCAAGTTGCTACGTTATCTCGATTCAACGGGTGGTTAGAGTCAAGGGGTGTGAACGAGACACCGATTGCATAAATTGAACATAAATAATCCGGGTATTCTATGAATAACAAGACAGACTATCGTTTCTCTTGCTGAATATTTATAGGAGAGGAGCCACGGGAACGGACACGCAGCTTATACACGGACGTATATTTCATTTCCCTGGGATAGTTTGCAGTGACGCTTCTATTGTCTGCGCCTAGAGTGGAAATCGTGATGAGAATCATACAGCGATAGCTATGGAGAATCAACAGCATGTGTGTGAAACAGGTTCCATCTTGGTTCCACCATGCTCCACCGTGCTCCACGGGTCTAAAGTAAAGAGGCTGAAGAATTGTCAAGTGACGACAGGGTTGTCGACAGCCCAGTCTGGGCAAATGTGTCGAGTGCCTTGTTTTTGAACAACTTCGTCGACAACTTTTCGACAAGTTGACTGTTATTTCCTCTCGATTCTATTGTTCAGTGGGTCTATTTAAAAACGACAATACACTTAAAAAGGGACCCGGGATATGTACAGTTTGTCACTGGTGGTAGATGTCTTCATTTTGTGCACAATCACTGGTTGAAACCCAGCACACAACAAGTGGCGCCCTGGATGAGAGCAGTCGTTGAAAGCCGTCTTCCTGGGCTCTCACTCGACACATTCACATTGCAGGCCAAACTACCGTTGAATGAGCTGTCCAAGATGACTTAACGACTCTCCAATGACTCGTTTACAAACCATCAAACAACCCACCAACGGTTCCAATACTTATACGGCCCCATAAATCTATGACAGTTACTAGCGAGTACGAGGTTTCAAGATGTCTAGCACTCACATACGACTTCCATGATCCATATCATCCGGGGATTCCTCGGCCAATCTCATGTGGATACGTATGGTATACTACTAAACTTCTGAGTATACTTTCAGTACATTGGAATGATGTTGAACGATTGCCCCAGGCTGTATATTCCAGTGGACTGACAGATTGAAAGCCGTGGCATTTTTAGCACGCAGGGTTGAAACCAGGGGGTTAAAGACACCCCTCGTTGAGGTCGAGAGGGCGCTAAACAATAAGTGTCTATATGGAAGTGCGGACAGCGCCGGATAGGGCACGTCAGAAACCTTCAACACTTTGACTTCAATCAACAAGAGACTACTTCCCTCTCGACCTGAAGGGTCTCTCACGCTCGCTCCTATCTGGCAAAGTGACCCAACGATAGATTCTTGACATTCTTAATGACTCATGATTCCCTGGAATAAAAGTCACTTAGAACTTACGAGTCTGAAAGTCTTGCAGCTTTCATTCGACGACGCCATCACGACCAGCAAAGGGAAAAAAACAGTTCTTGCCGGGGGAAAGTTGATTGCTTACTGCTCCTGCACTTTCGCAGGTATAGCAACCCGAAAAATATCCTGTGTAGGTTTAGTTATACTTAATGCATAGTTTAAGTTTTGTTTAAATCGCTTCGTTAGTTCCGCCAAAATAAAAGACGATGACTCGCATTCAGTCAGCTTGTAATGATCATTAATGCAATTCCCGAGTAAGGTGACAAAACAAATAAAATCTGGCACCATATGTTTCAAGCAATATGTCCCGTAACTTCGAGTGGATAACACGGCTAAAGGATCTTTGAATTGCAGGAGAGAAAATGTGCAGTGTTGACTGTGATGAAGAAGGATCCTTGATTCTGGCACCGTGGCTTCTCTTGTTCAAATAACCCGCTCCCTACTTGAACCAGCAATGAGTCTCGTCGACAGCACCCATAAAAGTGTTTACTCACCATCACTATAGTTCCACTTGGTTCCAGTCTGCTCCACACCATCCTTTATTCCACCATCCCCATGCACAATTCAGAATTCTGCTACACGGTCTTACTGTTGCGGTTTCAGTACGACTTTCAGCTGCTGGTATTGGCCCATATCCAAGCAATTTCAGCAGGGTAATGTCAGATTCAATACGACTAAGCGTGCATAAAGCATCAACTCGGATTTGCTCCTGGTCGTTATCCATAGAATTTTTCTGCATTCAGCAGCAAGAAACACGCGATTCAGTAGGGACATAAACCTGATGAAGTTTGCGCTGAAGAACTGAAACAACGAATTGAAACTTGCTCTAAACGTCTACTATGAAGGATTCTTTAAATCCCTCCTAGTTATAATGTGATTAAGGGAACCTTAAAGGTTTGTATATACGCATCCGAGGAGCAACAGGTTTCCCAGGGTACGCCTATACCAAACGGGGCGTGTGTCTTGGTCTCTTGAAGCAAGGTCATCGTTTGCGGCGGTCTCGTTTTGGTCGAGGATTTATGGCCCAGCCGTTTAGGGCCGATCAGTGGGGAGCCGTGTTTGTCTTATGGTCAGCTCTCTACCATGGGCCCCGTATGGACCTTCTATTTGACCGAAAATCTACCGGATGATTGGATTCGAGCAGCGGGAAATCTCTCTCCTAGTCATGGCGCCTATGCCTTTTGATCCATCGTTATCCACTCAGCGGCCATAAGGATAGAGCAACCGGGAAAAGATAATTTTTTCTCCACAGTAGGGAGGCTTATAGACGAGTCGGGCCCTTCAACCACTTTGATTTTATGCATTCATCATCAGTGGGACTGTCAATATATCGTTTACATCTGAGAACAACAATACGTCGTGAAGAGGATTGTTATTTCCTATGCAGCTAATCAATAACTGGCCGAGATTTAGGGTGGAACGTTGAGGAATTGCATAGTATTTCACGTGTCCAAATGCCAAGTTAATATTAAACGCAGAACAAGGAAAACCTTCGTGAATCACGGCGGAAAGACAGACTGTGGGTATGGCCACTGCCCGAAAATTAGGGTGGCGTGGTCTGCAGCGACAATCTGCTCATCTTAAACTGATATCTCGATATGACATATAGCTGATATACATTGTTTAAACTGAGTAGGAAATATATATCTCCCTACACACTGCCCGAAATCCGGGCGGTGAACTCCCATTATTACTTTCAGATTTGAAAATTCAATTACATAGCCAGAATTCTCTCATCCAACTTCAGATAGAAGTTAAAATTGATTAACTACAATGTTTGTTGGTTCAGCGCGTTAGTTTAGTAAATTGGCGCCGTGTCGCTACCACGCGCGGTTCCGGCGATTTTTCACAATCCGCGGGAGTCCCAGGCCCCGTCCGACCAATTTCTGGTAAAATGCTAATGACTCTGTGGCCATTCAAAAACTGATTCTCAGAATCTTTTACAACAAACCAGCAAAAACTAGTTTCAGTAGTTTCGTCTTGGGCTTTTTAATTTAAAAAATAAAAAAAATAAAAATAACCTTTTCCAGATGGAGGAGAAAAAACTAGAGTTATCTGGTGACTCATTTGCATATTTCATTGGTCTATAAAAACTTGCCAATAAATGGACAAAAAATGAACCCTACCGTTAGTTTTCTTTTTCTCATAAGGTGGGCCGTAAAACATTACGTAAGAAGAATCCGTAAAAGAATGACGCCAGAATTCGGTACTTACCTATAAAGAGAAAAAAAATTTCCAAAAATTAGTATGTGAGGAATAACATATGGTTATAGAACGCTAAATTTAGCGCGTCCGCTCTAATGGAACTTGTATGTATATAGCCTATCTCCTAGTGGGAACAATACCCTCGGAGACCCCGACCCTGGTATTTTTTTATCATCTGTGCTTTTTTTTTAAATAGGCATAGGGGGAAAAAAATAACTGTTGGAATTACTGAGGTGAGAGAGAACAACATTGCGGCCTGTTTTGTTAAAGGGCAAGGTCAGGGCGGGGTTAAACATGACATACACTTCATAATCGATTAATAGCACTGCCAAAATGTCGGTGAATAGGCGAAAAATTCCCAAAGATTGATCAAGCAGAAATCCGGTCAGCCGGTCAGCGCACGATTCGCAGTAAAAGAAACCAACTCTATACTTTGTATTTGCAAAACAACAACAACACCAAAAATCGAGTTTTTAAACTTAAAGGCTATAGATTTCGCACAGTGTTATATTTAATTACAACTTAACTTAAGATCATTTAATTTGGGAAGTTTTACCCCGTGAGTTTCTGTTGTCTGTCAACAGATGGCGTTGACGGTTCTTTCTTTAATATCGTCAAATTAAGCGCAAATTTATCGATTAACAAATTTAACTAATTGCATTCTATTTAAAAGACATCTAACCACGCTTCTGTGTTAGCTGCAATCAGCTAACGCAAACGGTAGACGAACGGTGGATGAAACAAGTGTCGCGCACGTCCAGACACGTCGAGAATTGCTCGTGTTTCCCCATTCGAACAATGAAAGTGGACTCGCCGGTTCACTTCATTCACTTCACTTGCACTCAATAATGGCAGTGCAGAGGTACAAAGAACAAACTCGAGAGGCCACAAAAGAAAACCCCGGTGACCTTTTGTCAAGCGCTGCCCTCTGACCCCGGCCGTCCATTGATTCAACCCGGGGCCCGCAGCTGCACTTCTCAGTCACAAAAATATATCAAGAGTAAAAGAGGAGAGGAGGGAAAAAAATAAACCAAGAAATATCAATGGACCCTTTTTGCTTCAAGGAAAGTCAAGTGAATCGAGCAGAGACCCTTTTCTCTCCGTATAGACCACCTTTTGTCAACGCAGAGCAGCAGATGTGTCCCTATAGAAAACGACAGGGGAGAGTCGAAAACGTACTCTTCTATCGAGCAAATTAGCTTCTCTTAGCTTCGTATCACATTCCCCCCCCCCAGTTTGCTAGGGGGTTACCTACATCTTATCGACGATAGATAGGTAGTTAGGCAGACTGGTAGATAGATAGATAGATATTTGATAATATTATATACTGAAAGAATGTCTGGCCTGTCGTGACGAGCAAACTAAAGCGTAGTTGCCTTTCAAAGTAAAAGACTAAGAGAGGTCACGAGCAACAAGCTTCGTTAGCTAAACAAAGCATAAATTAGTCGAGGCCCTATCAATTGCGCTGATGGAATATGCAGATGAGACTCTCAACAGGGGGTCGACTAACTCACCTACACTTACAAATTAACCTTTAACGAGAAACTCGCTGAGAATAGCCTATGCCCATAACCGTTTAAATTACAACCCGTTTAGCTTTCAAGCCAATCAATTTAACTTGATTCCACTTGCCTCTGATACATAAAAGTATAGAGAGATATAGGATCAAAAGGTAGATAGGTAGATAGATCGATAGAGGTATAAGACTGAATGGGAATTTTCTAGTTTCGGGTTGTGTAAACCCTGTATGCTATAAAGAGCGGCGGTTTACATCTCAATTACCATTGGCTCATTAATTCAACAGACCGGATCATTGAACGCATACGCGTGCTTATCGACTCGTATCAGCCGCTATGCGTTTCCACCAAGACGCCAACCACACTACGCGTCTTCCTTACTAACTGGCTACTTACAGTTTCGCCATATACACTCCACTTGTTACTCAAGTAACCCCGAATTTAATCAACTGCATTGCTCAAGGTAAACGGTACAGTCCAGAGCAACAGAAAACGGATTCTCGCCGGGGGAAAGTTGAACGCTTATGGCACCCGGGTTTCCTAAGATATAACAGCCAGAAAAATCAAGAATACACAACTAGTAGTACTTTACATACTGCTCAAGTTTCACGTAACTGGGGCTGTTAGTTTTGCCAAAATAAAATGATAAAGTTACGAGAAAAACACACAATTCCCTACCATTCAGAACCCTGTCTTTGCTTTGCTCTAGACTGTACTAGGGGGTGAAATAAGTTCATCCAAAGACGGACCATCATCATTTGGGCAAAGCGACATGTGTTGCTGATCGCCGACTTGGAATAAGAAATGAAGAAGACGAAAAAAATTCAAACGGTACCAGCGCCGTCGTCATTTAAATATTTTTGATTTATCGATGCCTTGCCAATGTTGCCGTTAGAAACAAGTGGTCCACTCCCTTCCTCGAAAAACATCAAATCATCATTCGTATATGGCCGACTAAACCACAATCAAACTTTCTAAAGGGCTCTCTAGACATTCTCTATCACATTTACATATCATACATTATTAGATATTACATCTTGTATACGTACATTCTACTTGACATATTCACGTACATTTACTTACATAGATCATTATATCGTGAATAAACTGACGGTAACGATTTGGCCATTGCGGAAAGTGAAAACGACCATCCTATTGTTTTTCAAGTTGACGTAATGGCCAATGGTACTGTTGTCGAGTTATATGGCCGAGGAGTGTCGATGAAGAATGTGCCGCGTAATGTCTGGAAAAGGTTGAAAATGAAACGCCAGCACCCCCGACCGAGTGCCCGGGTCAACACGGGTCAACTTCACGTGATGTACGACACAACATGCGACTCTCGCTCAACAGTAATTATTCTAAGCAGTTAATTTATCTTCGGCCATTCATTATTTAATTTGAATTATTATAATAATTATGAAATATATGTAATATTCACATTAAGAAATAATCTCAAGAATCCGAGGGGGGGGGCTCAGGACAGAAGAAACAGAAGAAGATTAGGAATAAAAGAATGTGGAATTTGGAATCTAAAAAGGACAGGCCGTGCGTTGAAATGGTATCTAGATGGCCGCAAGGGCGGTAAGTGCGAGTTCCGTCATTTGCCACAGAGAGAAGGTCAATTGGATTCATCGGCTCCAGTCGAGGTCAATGATGTCGTAAAAATCAGCAATATGACCGAGCCTAAAAAAGCGCAGACACTTTTTTCCACGCGCCGCCATAATCGACCAACACAACACAATAGCAGCAAAAATAAATCAATCAAATCACATTCAGTAAAATATTATAAAATGAAATGAAATAAAATTATATAAAATTAAATCCAATAAAAATAAGAGTCGCATCTTTTGCTCAAGTTGCCAACCCCCCGTGCTCATCACCATAAAGAATGTTCCTTTTTTCCCCCGCCCCACGTTTTCTCTTCTTTTCTTTTACTCTTTTTTGTAATTCTTGGGTTAATTTCAAAAACAACGTGTAAAAGGGGATGCATATGAAAATGGCGTTCCATAAGTCGCCCCCAATCTGCCCTGTGGGCCCTTTTTTATTTGTATTTTTTTTCTCCTCCTTCATCTCCTTCCTGCGTGTACAAAGAAAACGCTAAGGGCTAATTGAACGGCCAGGAAAAATGGACAATAAATCACCCCCTTCGTCAAAGTATAATCAAATTATATACCCTTCTCCCCTCAGCTCGCGAGACCGTCGAGTCGTGGAATCTATGAAGTACTTTTCAACACTCTCCGCAACATCAACGTTTACAGACCGGTAACAAATATTTCTGGTTGGACAATCAAACCGGTATTTTAAAAAAAATCAAGAATCTCAATCTGTTGTTAACAGTACAATGCACCAAGACGAGCTTGATTCTTGTTTGTCTGGTTAAAGAGTAAACAGCAGCGCCACCTAGCGGCAGCTTTTGGAACTTCGTACTCGAGTTGATACTGATCAACGCTAGATGTTTTCCGTTGCTTCCCAGGATACAGGAAAACGGAGGGTATCTGTGTCATTGCGACAAATCCTTCATTTGATGAACTCTGTTCTTTCTTTTTTCGGGCTCTGGCTCTTTTCCTCTCTTTTTTTCTTGATTTTGGTCCCATATTCATGCCCGTGGCGATCACTATCGATCGCGGATATTGTTGACTTTCCTCGTTCTCGCTTCAGTATTTCTCAATGAGCTTTTCAGTCATGTTCGTATAAAAATTCCTTTTTTCTCTCTCTTTCTCTCTCTTCCTATTCTTTCGTCTCGTCTATGCAGAAGAAGGTCACTCTAAGAGAAAAGGATAGAAAAAAGACGGGATATAACCCCCCAACTTTGCGCCCAGAGGCTCTTTAATGGGAACCGTCAGTCAAAAGAGATGAATGCTCGGTTCCGGCGAGTCTCTCCGGGGAGACTTCTCAATCCGTAAGAGTCACTCTTCAAGAATCGCTTTCATAATTCCTTAATAAACGGATATCCTGCTTGGCCGATTGTTAGACAGATAGAGGTTTCTCTTTCATCAGATCTGGTGATGGACACATTGAGCGTTACCATGACAACCCAGCATTTCCTTCGTCTCCTCCGCAAGGGGACTGCCAGTGTCACTTCGCCCTCCCCCCTTTTTGGCCGTTGTGACAAGTCAGCCTCCATCATCTATGCACCCGGGAATGCGGAATCAACTACCGTATATTTCATACTGCGACCACAACCCCAGAAAAACAGACTGAAAAATCCCCACGTCAAGTATCAATCATGAATTTGATGTGCTTCTGATTCCCACAGGATCGAAAGATCAGAAGGAGTCGCAGCATAACTGATACTCTTGTAAATCGATATTTTATTTTGGATACGTTGTTTGGTGTTGCCCAGAGAAACGTGAGCCTTTCATTATTTGTTGATTCAGCCCGGGCCCGACATTGTATCCCCAACAAAGGATCACATTCGCTCCTGGAAATTGGAATGCCCCGCCAATTAAGACTCGCGTCCGTTGTCCTGTGTATGTCTCGCTGCTTTTTCCATAAGATGTTCCTCGGATTTTCTCTGTCTAATGGATAATGATCCTGGGTTTCAAATAAAGATTACCTGGTATTGCATTTCGCCTGATTCTCGTGCTCTGTTTACTTATTGGTGGATAACTTTCGCAGGAGTGAGTATGTAAACAGAAGACAACTCCTCTTTCGCTAGATCGACTACGCGACGAGTTGAGCAATTGCAAATGTTAGTGCGGCTGAGTTGTTCATTACGGGGCCGACTGAAATAGTTTGCCTACAAGCGGAACGGCCGAAGAGAATCAAAGTGACTCTAGCCAATTACTCGAGGCGAGCTCTTGAAGGAATCTCAGCAACTTGCTTAATTGCCTTCAAGTCTCGCAGCTCAAAGCGCGCAGTCTTTCACTTAAACAACACCCGTATGCAGTGCCAAAGATCCACGACTAAGACCCTCTAATAATCACTTCCCATCTATGTAGAGTACAAATTCTTATTCAAGTTTCAGATGTACTAATCAACCGTGTAAGTGGTCTCGTCTAGTTCTGTGTATCTTCACAATGCTATTCGAAGATATAGCAAGGTTTGGTGAAAAGATAAGGGAAAATGTGAAAGATTGTTGAAGCCAAGACAGGGAGGATAGGCGATCAAAGGGCACGGGGGAAAGTCGTCGATGCGGGGACACAAATGAAACCACAGATCAAACGGAAATTAGAAAAAGGAGCTGCCTTTCGCCTCGCCACCCAAGGATCGATGACATCAATAAACGATCCCTCTCCTCCACGATTCAACTTCGCTTTTGAAGAATCCCTTCGGCCCCAATTACATTTATGCATATCTCAGAGAGCTCTTAACGCAACGTCGACGGGCTGCGTCACAAGAAAGGCAGCAACATATTAATGAACCAAAGATGTGTGTGTTTTTTTTGCTAGGGTGGAAGTGGGAGAGGGAAAAAAGCTGGGCGATAACATGGACCATACAGGGTCTAAGTAATAGGAAGGTGTAACCTTTGACCCTATTCACTTAAGGCTGCAGCGACGTGGAAATGAATGATCCCCTCCGCAGCGCACCAGTGTTAGGGCAAGAATTAATCAAAGCCCTTCTTTTTACATCACCATGCCATTCCCGGTCCTCCTCCTCTTCCAACACCAATATCGATTACCGAGTAAGTATCGATACTGAAGAGATTGCCACGCGTCGCTCTTCCGAAAAGACGAGATTAAAACGAGGACACACAACAATTCGCCCGCCTATTAGCTCAGAGGCTCGAAAGTGAGAAAATAATTGGAGAGACGTTTGATGCATTAATCGCTACTTTGACTTTGGCTTGCATCGCCCAAAGTGAGAAAAGAAATCCCCATCATTAAATGATTAACGTTTGAAAAGCGAGTCATTCGTGGAGCTTTTTGACGAGCTCAGCGTCGGCTCCGCAGTGGAAAACGCCACGGGACCGAAAAAACAGGAACCATGCTTCTACATGGAAAATTGATTTACATATCGCGGAGACAAGAATGAGAGAGGAGGGGAGAGAGAGAAGAGCTGGTAAAGATAAACGACAGCGCTCCTTATGGTCTTTTTAGAGGCTCTTAGATACAAGAGTGGTAACAACATGGCTGCTATGTATCTAAGGCCAATAGCAGATGGCGCTGAATACTCTTTTTGTCCAGCCATAAACATGCTACTCGTATTGTTCTCAAAAGTTTGTCCTGGGTTGCGCGTTGAAAAAGCTGCTCACTGCACGTCAAGTTGGGTCCGAAGAGGAACCGTGCACGTCAGCCAATTTCTCCTTCTTTGCCCGTGTGCGACGAGGAGAACCTTGTCTTATGGATGTGAGTGGGTCGAGTAGCCGCAAGAAATACGACGTCATTAAGAGTTCGACGAACACAAAATGCAGCTGTGTGACATGCTCCCCCCCCTGCCAGGTTTTAACAATGCCCCAACTTGAGGACGTAAAATAAAATTAATGCCTACAGTAATGAGCACTTGGGTGAATTTCAAGAAGGGGTCACCTTGTTCACAGTTTACTTTCCAAGTGCACACTACCCAAGTTGAGAAATCGATACTTTGCAAAGTTTTGTTAACAAGCGACTCTTGATAGCAAGTCGTGCATCTGTACTGCAACACTCATTGAGCCTAGCAGCAGCGCTTTCAATACTACTCGTTGGTTGCTCGGTCTACTGCCGTTGTAAGGACCGGGAACAAACTGAAAAAGCTACAACATTGTCCACAAACAATTGCATAAGTTGCAATGACGAACTCTTCCCATCGCCCCAGTAACTCTGACAAATGTATTAGTACGACCGAGTTGAACAAGTTCTTTTTTAGTGGTACCTATGCATCAGCTTGTTTTTCAATATGAACTTAATTTACCATGAGTATTATGGTTGAAACTGAACACGAGCCAAGAAGGCGATTCCACTTATTGAAATTAGGTCGATACGACATTGAAGTGTCATTAGCGACTTTCTGTTGATAAATGGATCTTATCCCAGGCCACGGGGATGAGTCCCTGGCAGCCATCCACAAAAGACGCGCAAACTTGTACAAACTTGGGGATTTGGTGTCATTAATAAAGCATAGCTCTCGCCTTTTCGTTCCCAGAGAAACGTCAGCAGCGCCGTAGAAAAATACTCGGCCCATCACCCAGCTCCCATCGAAAAAACCAGACCAGAGGGATAATAAAACTTTTTTTTTCTCTGTACAACGGGAAAAGAAATGGAAACTATAATCCGCAACGTGTTCACAAGCCCTTGATGTCAGGAACATCCTCTCTGTACACCCCTCCGTGGCGTTCTCTTTCGCTTTGTGAATTTGGTTTTCCCTTTTTTGCTCTTCTCACCCCGAAGAGCACTTGATTCAACCCTCTTCACTTGCCTATTACACTGAACTGAAGGTCGTGAAATCTAATTGCAACCCGGGCCAAAGACTCGATTATCAATTTTCGCTGACGCAGAGAGGCGCGTCTCGCCCGGAAAAAGCGGTGGGCGAGTCAATCACTCTTGAATCAAATTTGACTGCAGAATTTCCCTGAGCTTTCCTCTTGTGACGGAACCCTAGTTTTCTTTTGTTCTGTGTACAGTGCGTACTAAGGGTGCGCCAGGGGAAAAGAGATATGTGCACGTAAGAGGAAGGTACACGTCGCCACATGTCTCATTAAAACTCGCTCATGTGCGCAGAATTAGCCTCAGACACGCAAACTGTAAGAAAACGACCAATTTGTCCCGACGAGACTTAAATCATTTAGACCCAATAAACGTTAACCAGAGACCGGAACACCATAGAGCCTCGAACGAATGTCGATAGTCGTAGGACCAAACTTCATTGCAGGTATTACTAACAAATAGCAACCAGAAAAACTATCGTTGAGCACTTAACTAACACGGGCAGCGTTGTCAATGTTGCTTTTATCGTAGCGACACTGCTACTAAAACCAACCTCTTCCATTATCATTTCGCTTACTCCTTATTGCAGCTACTGCTGCGTTCGCTTTGACCCTTATGTACAGCTAAAAGCAGTTTCTTCCCCCCTAGCTGATTTATATCTACTTGAAGCACCAACCCCTGATTCTAACTTCCTACTGCAACGTGTTTAGTAAGCATCTGTTTAATGCACTAGGGATCAGGCTGTCGTTAGAAGAGTGCTAAGAAACCGATTAACTTATACGACGTTCTCTTTGTAGCCAAGTAGCAAAGTAGCAACCCCTTGTGAGTCATAACAAGCCGTCATAACTCTTGGTACGGGTGGTCGGGGAGCACTGCCAAGAATTTTGGCAGCGTTGCTTCCGTAGTATCGCAATGATAGACCGTTATTCAAAGTGGGTGCAGGATGACATTCTTTATTTAAAACCTTAGGTATAGGAACCTCGGGTCGCCCAAGCCGTCTGGGCTCAGCGACATGAGACCCAGCGAGCGCTGATGATCCTTATGCAATAATGCTTATCGATTCGGCGGCAAAAAAGAAGTTCCCTAGCCGGAAAATATCGTTCCGTGTCCTAGGAAGTGAGCAAAACGAAGAGCTGCCTTGCTAACGGGTAATTTCCTTCAAACTACAGATAGCATTCAAGGGTTAATGCCTCAATAACCTTAATAAACTATAGTAGGATAAGTAGTATCGACAGCGATGGCAGTAGTAGTATAGGTTGTAGTATTTATGGCATAGTGGTAATCGTTGTTGCTGTTGTAATGGCTAAAGTGCTCGTTATGACCAGGGGTATCAAGCGTAAAATTAACTAATAGTAGGTTGAAAGCGGAAACCGGTAGTTTATAAGAATAGCACAGTTCTGTAGTTAAAGGACATCTGAAAGGAAGAATGTCTTCATAGAATTACCAGACAAGTTTAAAGCTTTACAGTTAACATAAACCCAGTTCTTTGCAAGTGACAAAGCGACTGACGCAATCAACGGCCGTTTCTATTGTTGCTGGTGCAGTTGCAGCAGTAGCTACTTCGGTACATTTAGGCGAATAATTCGCAGGAAAGCCGTTAATTGAATAAGCTGCAGTCACGCAATACAGCGATATGCAAGAAATAGAAGTTTAAAGAGACTGAAACGGGGAACGACAAGGGTTAGGATAAAGTTAAGTCTGGGTTAAGTTGGATACAAATAAACGTTGCATATTTCTGTTATCAGGTGTGGAGTCACAGGTTTTTATCTGGCCTGGTTGCGAAGAACTCAAAGGCAGGGTTGCCAAATTGTTGGCTGTCAAAAGGCGTCTAAACGCAGCGATTGTGTCCGGGGCACGGTGCCAGTTTTGACGGCAACCGAACGTCCAGATAAGGCGTACGGGGAGGACAAATAAAAAACGCAGTCGGGACATAAATCTGAGCAATCAATCATAGGAGACAGAGACATTTTAAGAACCCCCCTAATCGATCGGGATATTCGCAAGTGCCTGAATGATCGATTCACCTCCCCTGTTCTATTATGGCGCTCGTTGGGTTGTCCTGAAATCCACTGTCATCGATTCAAACCTCGAAACAACTTAGCGTCCTGTTTATTTTGGAATTTGAGCCATCAAGTGATGCACTGACGTCACCTGGCAACAAGAGATACCTACTCTTCGCTAAATGTTACCGGGGAGGAAAAGAGGCTCAGCAAAAACGATGAAATATGCAATAGTTTCTTCAAGGCTTTATGCCACATTTCAATTTTAGATTTCTCAGTAAGCCGTACGCGCCCACAAGGGTCGTCTCTCTCTACTTCTGCAGCACTTCTCTGGGAAAAATATTGATCACATCTTGCCTATAGTGACTATTGTCACGGTCCAACTACAGTACGAGCCGGAACAGGGAAACAAATTGAAATAAATCACGTTAGAGCGTACACACGGACCCATAATAGATGGACTAAAGGCCAACTTATTGAATGGAGTGCATAGGAGAAAAATGGGCGTTTCTTTTCCCCGTCATTGTCTAGTGGTAAAAAGGCAATCTCTGGGACTATATTATGGTGGCGCTTCTGCACTGGTCACTGGCAATTCCCCAATGTCCAATACATCTGTACAGCTTCATGTTGTGGCTTATCGAGGGCCCAGCCGCACTGTCAAGCCCTGCTAACTGCTTTTATCGGTTAACTTGATGAGATGCTGTCCGCATGCCTCGTCGCAGCTTATACTTCCCACTGTGTGCCAAAGTCACGGGCCATTGAAGCCCCACTTTGTCAAACCTGTGCCTCTGAGGAACGACGTTCCCAGGGCTGGGTTTGAACAATTCTCAAACCTGTTGGTAATTTGTTTTCCAATTTATTTTGATGGTGCATGATTCTTGCTTAGCCTCCCACTTGTCCCGGCGCAAAAGCTATAATCATGCAAAAACAATGCAATTGTGGGACGTTTTTGCTGGCCCCGGTGTGGGTTGCCAAACAAGTCTCTTACACTCCCCCATGCAAATCTTTAAAAACAAAGCCAGACCAGAAAAAGAAGAGGGAGAAGAACTGTAATCCTGAAGATAATCTTGCAAAGAAAAAGCTTCTTTGGAATCGCCTAAGAAGTCTTCGTGTTTGCATACGTGAACATATCACATATGCGACGAAGGGGGGAGGGGGAGGGGAAAGAAGAACCGAGGGGTTCGTAAATTTAAAAATCATCCAACACTTCAGCCAAAATTTCGTAAAAATCTATGGGGAAAAATTCCTTTAAAAATCCCAAAAATCCCTAAAAAAATCATTGGAAATATCAAATTCCCGAGAAATTCTTAAAGGATTCTACAGCTCGAAAACATTTCCGTGGATTTGCGAACCCCTGGAGAAGAACCCAGAGATTTGATGACATTTCTTGGAATATCTCTCTGAGGGGATCAAATCACACCAAGTTTTTCCCTCGTGTGTTTCCAGCGAGAAAGAAGACAAAGCAACTTGCGGTGGAAAAACTTTGACGCGTCTGAATATTTCAAAGGTGCGCGTGCCGCACGTATGGAAAGACACGTATGACGTCACCGCGGACAAACTTGTGAAGCTGATTGCACTGCTTCTACAACATGGACCAAGGACGAAAGTCGGGCGAAGAAAAGCAAATACTTTCAATATGAACGTACAGTCTAGAGCCAGTAAAAGAGTTCCATTGTGGATTTTTTTAACTTTAGAATTTATTTCGGCAAAACTAACGACCCGATTTACATGAAACTTTACCAGTACACAAAGTACTAACAGTTATACAATCAGCATTTTTTGGGCTGTTATACCTTTGGAAACTTGGGTGCCGTAAGCGATCAACTTTCCCCCAGCAAGAACCCTTTTTTTACGCTCTAGTCTGAACCTCGTGCACTTTTGAATTATTTCAGCTGCTATTGTCCTTAACGATGGCTTAGGAGAGTTGACGCACCAATGCAAACTTACCGGTGGCGACTGTCCAGCAGTTAAAGCTAACTAGTTTACAAGTCATGAATCAATTAGCACGTTGGGTTCAAGTCAATTAACCTCCACCAATTATTCTGATTGCACACAGCTGAGGAGACCGCTGTAATGTTTCCTGGGGAGCCAGTTATAGTTGAAAGCATAAAGCGCAGAGCATTCGAAACCGAGTAAATCAATTCAGTGAGGAAACCAGAGAATGATTAACTAAGTAAGTAAGCAACTAATGAAATGTAGCAGGTCATAAATCGCGCTGGGTAACGGTGGCATTTCTTCAAGTCATTGGTGAGGGCTAATTTATAAACAAGTAGCGCTCGAGTGCACGACGCCAATAAATTATCGGACAGACAGTTGAAGCGCCCGAGAAAGAACAACAAAAAAATAAGAGAAAAGAATACAACTCTGCTACCAATGAGTATCCGGGATGTGAGTTACCAAGGCTAGCCCATTTGTGTCGTTGTTTGCAGCAGTACCAGGATTTTGGTGTAAATAGCTGACGGCCATTATCTCATCTCATCCCTCTTTTTTGTTTACCCTATCCCAAAAAACAGCTGATGGTGTACAAGTTATTTTCATAAACTTGCAGTACTTTAACATCAAATACACAACACTTATATGAGAACTGTTCAGACAATTTCAACGGTATTAAATTACCTATTTTAGTATATGATGTAAAGGGCGCATAAATTAATTAAATTTCCGGAAATTGTACGTAAACAGGTATCTGGAGCCAGCATTACAATTAAAGACATTAACGATATATATTTTTTCTCAATGCTTAATGCTTTTCTTTTAGTGATGTTGCTGCGCGTCGAGTTCTTGGTTGGCACGCATAATGGAAAAATCGTGCCTCCATCTTTCAACACGACATTCCCTGCGTGTTTTCCGCCTAGCCACTGGAATCGAAACGCCATAACAACCCTCAAAGTGCAGACGACTTCGGGAGAGGGGAAAAAAGAGAAAAAGAGAAAACCTCCGTTTAAACTGACACTGACAACCACGATTACATTCTTTACCTTTAGTTCTTAGGGAATTGGAAAGGAAAAGCAGGAGAGAAACAGAGAAAAGTACTTTATGGTGGATGTGCGGCAAGTACTAATACTAGGTGTCAGACGTCTTAGGTGTGATTATCTTTCCGCCCAGTTGGAAATTCTCGTCCCGGGTATAAAAGATTGCAGCTGTGAAGAGAGAGGGCACACGGCTGGCACAGCGTATGCATTAGACGATACTGCAGGGCGGTTGAGAGCTGAATGCAAATCTGTTCGCCACTCGGATTGTCCATAAAGGCACGGCTCGGCGTTATATAGCCCAGACACTGGGGAACCAGAAAGGGTTCTCAACTACGTCAACATTTCCTGCAGTATAGCGCTACGGAGACTAGACTACTCAAACAACTACCAAACAACTACCAACCAACTACCAGCCAAGTACCAATCAACTACCAACCAAATACCAGCACCAGCTAGTTACCAGCCAACTACCAAAACAACCCTGGAAACGGAATTCTACTCAAGGCTTTATCAATTTTTCTCCGATACGGTCCGAAATGTAGTGAGTCATATGCAATTCAGGAAGGAGAAGGGGAAGCCTGTGAAGTTTCCCTTATGGATGACACAGGAGGGGAAACGGGAATGAAAACGGCAAAATTCAGGAGAGCGAAAACCCGGAGGCACCCTTAGAGTGATGCACCCTCATCCCTGCGTCGTTAGATGTTCGCAACACCCCATTAACTTCCCACTGCTCCGTGGCAATGACGATGATAGCGACGATGGATATTCAATAAAATCCCATGTTACCAACTCGATAACACAGAAGAGACACGTGATGGACGACTAAACATTCAACATAGACAAGAAATGTAAATAAACAGCCAAACATCTGGAAATCGTATTGAGGGAAAACAAGGGACCACAGTTTCGCTGTTGCAAGGTAAATACCCTTGCTCGCACGAGCTTCTTGTGAAGGTAACAGAAGGAAAAAACCCATACGTGGAGCACAGGTATGCACTCTGGGACCTCGTATATGTTTCTGGCAGCGCTCGATATAAGTTGATCAGTTGCACAGCAACAGGATCGACGACGCACCACCGGCGAAAGAAAAGCATAACGGAACAAGACGAAAAAAGGAGGGAAAAAATTTGAAAGAGAGCGGAAACATGTCATGCAACACAAAAGGGACCGAAACGGGGTCCGCCATCCCCTAACTCACGTGACCACCCTCGTTTCTTATAGAAGCTCTCAAGCAAACCTATAATTAAAACAGTCAAGTCGACTGAATCATCTTGTCTGAAGAAGTAGTGAGGCCAAGGAACAGGACTGCAGAGCTCTTCACATCGACTCAAAAGGCATAAAAGGCATAGAGTAAACAAAACGTACTCGGGTAGTGTCCGAAATACCCCCGCCAGTCCATCGTATACAGGAGACACACACACACAAGGACTCGTCAATTCAATCAATACGCCAGTGTGCTGCGAATGGGGGAAACGCCCCTCCAGGTAGCAGGCGAACGCACACATACACTCACATTCACATGAGAGATTTATCAAGCAGAATCTCGACACGGGGTTCCTCTGAAGAACCTATTCAAACACCTTGACCATCTTGGGGAAAAGGGTCAGCCACCCGGGCCGGGCGCGATTGTATCACAGCCTACGACCCTGTACATTTGAGGCAACCCACCAAGTACCGTACAACTCATTTCCGACTTCTAAGGGCTTCTCCAAGTGACAATAGTTCGTGGTTAGCAACTATCGTGATAAGGCTGGCCCTCCCAGACATTGTAATGCCATTTCTATATGTCAGTGACTTGTCAACCTAGAGTAGCAGTCTCTTGTAAAACGATAACAATCTCGGTACCGTCAAGTCAATGTTGTGAATATGCTAGTGCACCACAGTAATAAGCTGAACCGGAACGACCTAACTCCAAACGACACTACGATCAAAACATTAATAGTTATGACGTTATCTTATCTTTGGCATGAATACTAAATGAAATATCGTCAGTGGGTTAAAGGCGTCTACGCGATGTCGCTCGGAAAAGGAACCCTTTGCACGGTTATGAGCAGTATTATAACTGGAGCGCAGAAATTACCTAGCTGCTGGGTTCTATTGGGTTATAGTTCCATATTGCGATTGATACTACTTCACTAATGACAACGAAACTATTTAATCAGCTAGAAAGTTAGATAACATACAAGGTATTCAAAATCTGATTACGATAGTGCGACTCGAGCTGGAATAGCTTTGTGATCCGCAACACTGGAACAGTTTTACTGCGCACCCATCGCTTCTTTACTGTTAAATCACTTTTCAATTTTTCCCCAAAACTGGTTCCATGCGTTGCTGAAACAGATTTTAAGTTTTAAAAAGAACATGAGTTGCCATGCGGTGGTGACACAACGTCATGTGTGAAATCAACAATTCAGAAACACCTTTCTCGGGTAGGTGCATTTGTAATGGTGGGTCATGGTCACGGTGCAATATAACAAATTCAGTACAGTGGTATGGATTCTATTTTAACTGAAAACCAGACTGAAATGTAAGCTGCTCCATTTAAACTACTGGACTTGGTTAAAATCTTATCCTAACTGTTATACATTGAAACGAGCAAGTTCGTCTGCTATGTAGGTGAACTGTTTCATATTGAAGCATCTCTTAAGTTTAGCTCTCCGGTTGTTGTGGTAATGCTTGCAATATGATAAGGGCACATTGTTGATTTTATCACCTACATGTGAAACTGGTTCATCAAGCAATGTGTACACAAACTGCTGGGTAATTAGATCTTGCCGTGCGACAGCGCGTATACACGGAAATTTGATGCGGGCCCTCTTAAATTTCGGATCAAAAACAATGGCTAGTTAATGTCCAGCTGCACTCTGCATATGAGTTGTCACACTGCGCGCTCTCCCTTCTGATCATACTCACTCACATGTGCGGCTTGCACACTTGGCAACACATGTGAGGTTTCCACTCTTGCACGCTGTGTTTGCATAGACTCATTGACAATCAAGAGGGTCACACCCCACTTTGTCTCGGTAGGAAATATCGGTCGGGTTTCTAACCCTCGTCTTCCCATGTCGCTCCACGTATCAATATATAAATAGTTCTTGTGCTTGTTCATGTCACTTTGCCATAAGGCATGTGCAACTTTGAACAAGTCAAAGGAAACGGGGAGACTCTGTTCTTTGACTTTTTGCAAGAGACGGATTAAAGAATGACAGTTTTTGGAAACCAAGAAAGAACGATCAAGCGCTATGTACAGTCTGCTCCCCAAAAAAGCGATACAGCAAGAGTTTCTTGTTTTTGTCTTCAACAGGTTTTGTTGGATAATAATAAAAATGTACAGGGCTATTTTATTTTTAATTAGTCTTGGAATCTCAAATTCTGAGTGAATTCGAGCCGTTATAATTTTTCCAAAATTAAACGTTGTACAGCGCGCAGTATTGTGCCCTGTTTTGGGGACCAGACTGTACCGGTACCAAAAGATTTCTGTGGATATTAGGAGAAACTTGCATTTCTTGTTATCCAAGGGTCTGTCATTCAATGCAGCACCTCTGATCTGGGATGAGATACCTTTAGCATCGATAATGAAAGAGGAATATATCAACGTTTGTTAAGATCAGATGTCGTTCTGTAATGCATCGAGGAATCTAAATGTGGAAGGGTCTCTCAAATAGCCCAATTCCCAGGCTTTTAGCTGACGACCTATAGTGGGTACATTATGCTCGTGCGATGCTTTGTTATTAAAATCTTTGCTTACAGAACTGAATGAAAATCGTAAAAAAACAACACAACTTTGAATAACCCTCAGCGGAACATCTGTCACCGAATGGGTGTCCCTTCCCCCCTCTCCTTCCATAATGAAAGGAGCAGATAGAACATACTCTTTCTCTCCCTGGACGAAGCTTATAAAACTTCATATAACGTCAATATTTTACATCGGCAGAGGAGAAACCCTAAAGGATAGCTTCAATAACGGCACACACCGAGATACCCTAATGAAACATTTTCAGCTTCGCCTTACAGTCGAGTTCATTAAGAGCTGAAAGGTAACACGCATCAACCTGGTGTCGTTATTTCCTCGCTGCACTTTAAGCATTAAATATACAAGCCTTGCCGTCTTTCCTTCCTTCGTATACGAAAGTAGAAACTAGCGTTTCAAGTTACGTTTTTTCAAATCGGACCTATACACGACGTTCCGGATATACCAACTTTTCACGCCGTATAGTGAGTTGCATATACATATATCGCGGGTGAACCTGCAACATAGGGAGAGGGTAAAAGGGAATCATGAATTCTACGACAAGTTCTATAAGCTATAAATCGACCCGCGGGATCGATAAGCTGGAAAAATTAATATAATTGCAAAAGATAGAAATCTGACAAAATTCCTTTTAACTCGTCTTTACTAGTTTTGCTTCCATAGGAATGCGCCTTTGTCTGAAGAAAAAAAAGTGGTATTAACCAGTTGCGTTTTTGGGAATCCCGGGGTCTTTGAGACAAGAATCCCAAGAATGTTGTATGGGGTGCATTGAAGGTGTGAGTGAAGTATGGCGGGAGCATAGAGCGCAGATGTGGCCCTGTTATACAAGTTGACTTTTTCACACATTGAGCGCGGCGAGGAATCCCGCAGAGCCAAGGTGTTGGCTCCCCTTTAAATAGAAATGGCTTTTTAAATAACAAAGCAATTGGCAACAGTGTTTCGTCAATGGCACAGTCGGCTCCGTGAAAAGCCCAACAAATGGTGCCAATTAGCCTTATGGATATACACTCTCTTCTCTTCAGCCCTTTTCTCTCTTCTTTTATTCCTCCATCTATCTTTTTCGTTTCCTCAAAACACTCGGCTGCTGCTGCTGTCTGCCCCATCGCTCCCTTCTTCCAACTGCCTCGCATCCAAACTTAACAAGTCAACTTGCAACGAAAATAACGAGCAACAAAGTACTATAGACGTCTCTATTATCTCTCTTGTACATCATTAAAACGCTGCCGAACTCAAGTGCCGTCCTAACCAATACCGAACTGTTGTTGTGTACTTCCCCTTCATTTTCAAGTTATTATAGAAAATACGATTAGACAAAATGTCATTCAGCTTAACCCCAAACCTAAAGTAATATATACAAGACCTAACCTAAAACCTCAAGTGGCCCAGCTATTCCAGAAAACGCGTTAATAGAGGAAAATGTTTTTCCAATGCAAAAACCAGCAGGTCCAGGACCTGCTGAACGACCTACTGTCAACCGTCTGGCTGCTGGTTTTGGGCGAATATCAGCAGTTTCAGCAGTTCCTGCCTCCATAAGCAACCCAACCATAGCCGGTTGAACTGCTGGTAAACCTGCTGGAATTTAGCCTTGAATTTATGTGATTAAAGAAAATACGATACAGAATTAGTTTAACTAAATACCAGTTCGAATGGAAACTGTAATTGGAAATTTTTTCCCGACGAGTAAATGGAGCAAGAAAAGTCCTGTTGCTGATAAGAGGCAGACTTAATACATTGGCCTGCAATTGGCGGCCGTAGCATTTCTTATGGGGAATTCATTGTCGCAATAAACGGACGCAGAGGGAAATAAATGAGGAATAAAACCGTGACCAAAGAGAGAAAGAGAGGAGAAGAAAAAAAGAAGGTAGGAAATTCTATCAAGAGACGGCGTAGGACGACCATCTCCCATAGCTTGCGAGAGAGGAACAGAAGAAGGGCGGGATAAACCTTAACCTTTAATGAGACTTTGGCCCTTGTAAATCAAGACGTGAGGGTCTGTAACCGACTGAAAATTCTCTGACTGGAATCGAAAACGTCGAGCCACGTGATTAGCCCCCGTGAGTGTATAGAATAGCCCGGGATGACGAGAAAAGGCTAATGAAAGATGAACGGAGAGACGCTTTATAATCAAGGTTAATCATCCAGTCTGTTGTCAATAGAGCGGGAGAGCACAGTGGAGAACAGCATCGACTCAAAAGCCTTCTCATATAATATACGTTACCATGGCAACATAGTGATTACTGTCAAACCCACTTATATCCTCGGTCGTGGCGGATGCGGCGCCATGCACCCACATCCTCTCCCCTTTCAAATTTAATCGCAATGACGCGTGATTATTTGCAACCGTAATACAAGAGTTAAACCGCTAATGACAAAATCATCATCGATGTGATGGGGAATGTACTCACATGGGGTTTGATGAGTTCCAGTAGACGTCGCTGAGACGAACGGCTGTGGCAGCCGTGCGCACAAAAACTTCAGCCAGTGCTAGGAGCGAGTAAATGATGCACATTGGAGACATGGTGATCGTCTGGTAATTGCCCAACTGTATTCTCGAGTTCAATCTCCGATTTGATTTCCTTCGTTTCCCACTCTACCAGCGCATAGTTTTCCTTTCTGTCCCTCTGAAATAAACAAAGAGAAAAAAAATGTAGACGTGAAAAGAGAACGTGAGTGTAACGCACGATTAATAAACTTATACATCCTATAGAGCAATAAAAAAGGGTTCTTGCTGGGGAAACGTTGAACGCTTATGGCACTCAAGTTTGTAAGGATGCGAGAACCAAAAAAATACTGAGTGTAGAACGTGTAGTACTATATACATTAGTACAGTTTCACTTAAATCGGGTTGTTAGTTTTGCCGAAATAAAATTTTAAAGTTGAAAGATTCATTATTTTCTACCATTCAGAACCCCTCTTTTTGCTGTAGACTGTAGACTGTACCATGCACCGCGAGCATTCTTTGGGTACTATATACTACTTGTGGGGCTAATTCGTCTTAGACGCATATGGATACTGTCAGTTAAATAAAAGCCCGACCAGATAATGCTTAGAATGTAATACCAAACAACATAGTTGAAATTGTTAAAAGCATCATATTTATGCCAACGGTTTTCAACGTTTCAATAAATTTAAGTTCAAATTAACTTCCCGCCATATTAGAAGTATATATATCCCGTTATAAGATCCCCTGGGAATAGGGGTATAGGGATTTCGTTCGTGGTTTTCAAATACACTTTTCATGTACGTATGCGTCAATGAAATCTCATAGGATACAATCAACAAAGCGTAAAGTTGATCTTATTGCGGTCTATCTTACGTCATAATCAAGCAAAATTCCATTTTAAAATAAAAAAAGGTTAATCACGGCCACTTAAAAAAAAAACTACGTTAAACCGAGCTAACCTAAGCAAAAAAGGTAAAACTAATAAGTAGTACGAGCCATCTTGGTAACCACAGACATGCCTCCCATAAAGAAGCTGTATCCGGGGTAAGCCTAAAACATATATATTTAGAGGATGATGAATGTTTGCAAGGTGAAAGTGCCCAGGCAGGCTAATGGAAAAGGATATTTCGTAGGAATCACACGCATGGGAGGCCGTGCAAGACACTAACGAGATGTTACATACTATCTGCTGAAATAATTTGTCATGCGAGAGGGTCGCGCGCAATAACACGTATGCCTTTTTTCACGTCCCTACGCAAGTACAGTCCAGGGCAAAAACAAGAGGCTTTTACTAGGGAAAATTTGATTGCTTATTGCTTCCACATTTTCAAAGATATAGCAACCCAAAAAATACTGAATGTAGAACAAATGGTACTCAATACACTCGCCAAGTTTCATTTAAATAGGTTTGTTAGTTGTGATGAAGTAAAATCCTAAATATTAAAGATTACAACAGTTTTTCATCGTTCATACCCCTGTTGATTTCTTTTTTGCTTTAGACTAAACAACAAACAGACAGCTTTTTTTCAAAAGCAGTTAAAGTGAAATTCCTATCGTGTGGAAACTCAGTCTTATTGGCTTTAAATACTATTTAGGGTCTAGATTTTAAACACTGTTAATACAGCAGACAAGACGTCTGAAGTTAACAGCTGTCTAATTCCTTCCTTATTATGAAGGGTATAAGGGGAAGAGGGAGAGAGAGGAGATGGCTATTAAAATTTTGATAAGCATGTGTGAAGAGTTGAGCCTGGATGAAACTTTGTCGTCATATCGGGCACCGAAGGTTACACGGGGGGTTCTCAACCTAGCTGAAACTTACTACCAGGTCCCTAGTCCAACAGAGGCGTTGGCTTGGTGAGTAGCGCACCTCTTAGAAGGTTATGCACGAAGAAAGCCCGCGGCTTTTGTCTACCTGCAACATCTCGCCTGCCTCTAAGATGCTTAAGGGCTTCTTTGTATGGACCAAAGCAGATTTAATCTTCAAGCAGCGGCCATCTTGTCTTTTTCTCCCCCTCTCCATCCCTCCTTCGTTCTCCCCTCAATAATAAACAACCCCGACTCGCCGCCCCAGTCTTATACCTTCTTTCCCGAGGAAAAAAAGTGTCTCATTCCCTGGGAGAGCAAAGTTTCTATTTTCAAACTGTCAATAAACGTCCAATTCTTTTTCCCCAGTGTGTGACAGCCGTCCTCGTTTTTACGCCTATGTAACATTGCTATTAGAGGTTCAAAGGCGAGTAAATTGATGTAAAAATGGGCTGAAATTTCTGACAATCATCGTCGAGTTTGCAACGGGCGCGCGACAGTCTTCAACCGTCTCTTGCGCTATTTTCTTCCTTTACCATTTTTATCTTTGCTTTTCCGCCGACTACATTATTACATTCTTTATGCAAATGAATTCTATGAGACTACGAAATTATCCGCCGTGTGCATGAGAAAAATGGATGCTGCACGAGAAAGGACATGGGAAAGAAACGCGAAAGGGAAAAAACGACCAAAGAACAAATGCAAATTAGCCGCGAAAAAAAAGGAAACCCACTTTTTAATAGAGTCGTTAAATAGGGCGTTGTTTTTTCCTCTCTTTTTGGCTTATTTTTTTTTTCACGTCGATTGGCATTCTTTATAGAGTCTAAGGTACTCCCTAGCAAATAGTCTTACTTGGACAATCTCTGCAGCAAATCCCTACGTCGTCGTGCGCTGAATGAAGAAAACTCTGTATTGTGATTTATTCCACGCGGAGGCCAACCAGATTAAAGTGTTCAAGCCAATAGGAACTTCCTCTCAATCCAGTGTTGAATTCACTTCCAAATATAAGCCACTACAATTGGAGACACGTCAGAAGTAACTCGAAAACGGTGAAGATTTACTGAGGTAGTGTACCGGGCAGAGCCGTTCATAAACACGTCCGGCCACCGTGACAGTCGAAGCTCGTCTGGAACGCGCCACGCTCTACACGGGCTTCCGTATACAAAGCCACAAGGGCTGCCTACCGTATGCAACACCACTGTCATTACACATAATAGCCGGATTGTTCTTGGATAACGCTTAACCGCGACAGCACAACTCGTTATCCGACTGGTTACAAACAAGTTTTAACGAATACTGCGCGGTCCTCCCGAAGTGAAATTCCACTTCGATTTAATGTTATCATGTACTTGTCAACTGCCTCCTACACGCAACCGTTGAATGGAATACCTAACGAATCCTCCGACGTTTAGACGTCCGTATTGATAGGGTAAGGTTCATTGTTCAACGTAGAAAAGGTGGAAGAAGAAACATGAGTGACATGGTTGTTCAGCTGGGTCTATTGTCGAGTTTTCTGTGGGAAAGGTAGCAGAAGCCCTCAGCAACAGTACTATACTCCAATTGGTGGGTAAACAATTGACGACGTCGATGTAATCTTGACCCATTGGTGCAGTGTTACCGCGTCTCCCAGCTGAGTGGACACTTTCCGTGTTCCCCGACTGATGTATAACCAGTGATTAACTCGAGTCTGTCCTGCGTCAACAAGGTGACCGCAACCCAACTCTTTTATCAATTAACAACCTATTGATGGCTGCACAGAAGTCCCTATAGCTTTTACGTTTAAAAAAGGACTGATACGCAGTGAGATCAGTTGTGTGCATTTCAATCTGCAGTTTTATTTTATGGAGATAACCGCATGGGTCAGTTATGCACCAGGGATAAATTGAAGATACTAAGTGGGATATAGAGCCACGTATGTACGTTGTTACGTAGCACTCTACAGACTGAAAGTGATCAGAAATTTGAATTGCAGGGAATTGCTGTAAATCTGTGTACTTCAAATCACCGTATGTAATCCTCTATTATATAACACGCTCCGTGTGAATTCAATGATATTTTTTATTTAGAAATAGAAGGGCATTACGGGTCATAAAAGGTAGGGTGGATGTCAAAAGAATGTCATTCTCGTTGCACAAACACTTTTAATGCGCTTGTCGACGCTCGACTACTGTTACGGTTAACATGTAGGGAATCCGTTAGATGACGAAAGGGGGGATGCTTTGCCGTGCTAAAGGGTATTAATGGCCGCTGAATGGCATGTTTGATAGGTATGGAAGAAGATTGTCCATATGCAATTAGTATAGGCCGGTATAGGGGCATGTTGTGTGGGGAGGGATGGGAGAGAGAGAGAGATGCGTCCACACAGTGTAATCAATTCAAAGCACTGCCGGCCCGTGTTTTATGGCACCAGATGTCCCTGTCACAAAAGAATGTCCCCGGGAAAACTGCCTGTGTGCCGCTTTTAACCTTTGGGCTTTTTCAACCCCCCCAACGAGAATAAATGTTTTTAATGACCCTATAGGAGTATAGGGAGCGCGCGGGGGCGGTAAATGGGGGAAACCTATGCAAATCATCCCTTCGGTGTCCGTGTCATCCTCTCCTAATGGCAACAACAAAAGGGCCAAACCATAAACCAACTTATTTCTCTATAACTTTTCAAACTTTCCTTTGTTTGGGCCTCTTGTCTGCCAAGATACCAACTGGCAGCTCTTCATCATTCTCTGCGCGGACTATCCAAAAATCTGTGCATAAAACTTATACTGAAATCCTATCAGATGGATGAAATCTAAAGCTTCTTTTCAGGATTTTTGAGATCTTGAAATTACAATCTATTATATTAACGTCTGGTTTTTGGTTCTCAAGACCTATGTCAACCGTAATCCATCAAATCGAGATTCTTGAAATCACTGGCGATTCTCATGCCAATCTTGTTAAAGAAAACTTTAGACGACGTGTAGGTCGCGAACCCCTGTAAAAGCACCTTTGTCGCTGTTAGAAACAAGGCCTGTCAATTTCCGAACAATAACAAGAGCTCGGGTTTCAGTCTCGGGTTTTTAGAGTCTCAAGTTTACCTAGGAAGCCGCATTTTCAGCGAATTTACTTTCCTCTTACAAACACTGCTGCACACCCTACCTACCCCAGGCTAAAAAGGACGTCTCGGCGTCACCACCACAGGATTCACCACTTAAGAATCTTGAAAGATTCTTATTGAAAGTCGACTGCGAATCCACACGAACTCATGAATGAATGTATGACAAGTTCGTAACGAGTTGTTAGCTTATTATAGTAAAATCAAGGAATCATTGAAGCATGGAAGAATCTAGCTGGAATCACTTGTGGGTTTCCGCTTATTCCCATCTGATTCATGATTCCCCTAGGTTCTACGTTAAGACTTGGGATTCTACAACTAAGATTCGTGAATTCGAAATTTTACTAGCGTTCCGAACCCTCAGTACCGTTGGAAGAGGCAGAAAACACGAGAAAAGCATCGGTTGGCGTGCAACAGGAGCATGTGGGGGAAATGTCGATGGACCGTTGAAGAGGGCCTAGTATATGTGCGGCGCAGACACATAGGCACAGCCAGGGAATAGGCATAATGGGCTTCGTTGACGACAGACTTTTTCCTCGTAACGTGCTTCCCTGGCCACGGAATAATACACCATTCACCTTCGAGTGCTAGGATAGCCATCACGGGCAGTATAAGCTTCCAGGAGTCTGCATAAAACTTTCCCACAACTATGTTTCATACTCAAAAGAACCCAGTGGTTTTATTACATCCCTCTAGATGGCGGCCGTATACCAAATTAACGTTAACAACGCCACCTGAGGGTAAACGCAGGTACTTGGGAAATGTTCTGATCCTATTAAATGGCCCGAAAAAGGAGAAAAAGTCTGCAGCCTTGTCTCATTGTACAGGGTGCGAGATAAACATCAGAAATTCCAGGGCCGGTGCCGGCACAATGAACCAAAACGCTAAGGAGATATGATCGAAAATGTTGCGAGATCGTGGCGCACCAGATGCCTCTTACTTTTGGGTCCTTAATAGATTATCTGCTTTTCACTCTGACGTGGATATATTTCCTACAAGGCTGATCCTTATATTCGACATCTTTAACCCAATTTGATTGTCGAAAACAGAAAACAACACTTGCTTTATATTGTTGTCTTTTCGCTGATAATTTAAGGTTTGAAAAATGAAAGTCAAGCTCGACTTGGTTATCGAGCGAACTTGACGACGAGTCTTATATGGTAGATATAACTTTCCTCTTAACGACTAGCTCATTAAAATGTTATCTTACGTATGTGCTTACATAGTATCATTGGTTTCTTTCCTAGCTGAACCCAACATTTTACGGTTCTAACCCAATTTCAATGTCGAAAAAAAATGTAACAACACTTGCTATTATGTCGTTTCCCGGGAAATCTAGGTCGGAAAAAATGCATGCCCGACTTGATTATGGAGCAAACTTGACGAAGAGAGTCTTATACGGTAAATAGAACTTTGCTCTTAACGACACGCTCTTTAACGGTCGTTCAGCGTGCGAGGCGCTTGTGTCAACAACTGAGGAGAAAAAAAGTTTCGATTTTTTAAAATCCCGCAACAACATTTCCTGCTAGTTTTGCGTTCAAACACAATTTGTCTGATGTGATGGTGTGCTTTGCCATGAAGTCTGGAAATATTCGCTGTGGAGAGGGAACATGTGTGTGTTGCAGTGGGAAAATGTCTGGGGGGAAAAGGTTGCACAAGAAAGATGCAGGTATATGAAGACGGCGTCGATGTTATCTTTTGACAATGATTGAGCGTTACGCAGAGCCTCTTATGCCAAATACGTTCATCGGCACACACGAGCATCAACCCGCCAATTGAGGCCTGCCTATCGTCCACGAAAAATGATTATTAATAAATAAAAACTAAAGAGGCTTGAAAACACGGTGCAAACACCAACTTTCATACATACTTAATGGCTGCGCCTCCCTCTCGGATACATACAATAAAAGCCAAGATGAAAGATGGGCCTGGCTGTAACCCAGACATTGCTTGTATATATACCCTTTCATTATTCAACAAGTATAATAGCCATAGAATCGCTTCTTTCTCGTCTAATTGTGCGATGCTTTGCTTCAAATCCAAGATTGTTAGAATGATACCTTCATTCTATATGGAATGTCAACATGCCTAAGAATCCAACATAATCAAACAGTTCAATATTGAACCGAACAGGTAGAATAATAGATACGTATTGTTACAAACCAAACAAATTCAATATAAAACAGCAATAAAAACATAATTCTAACGTAAATGACAGTTTGTAAACACGCACGGGAGGCTACGCGCTACACGTATCAACAAACAGACAATCTTTGGGGCGTTATTGAATTCAAAAGATCAAACTAGTTGAATGTCATTACGACTTACCGTGATCCACGAGGGAAATGTCACTTGCTGCAACTTTTTAATGACGTTTCTCGTTATATGAAGCAGCAAAACTTGCGCAAGTTGTCAATTTAGAAACTATCGTTTCGAATCCGTGTTCTGTGAGGAAAAGAACGCGACGAACTTGAATACAGCGCCATCTAGCGGCAGACTATGGAACTAGTTTGACCAAAGAGACATCTTCGGTAGAATAAATCTGGAACAATCTACTTATCAGCCTCGTTATAAACTTGTGTAGTTGCCATGGCTTAGTAATATAATTGTACAGGCAGTTAAACTTCATTAAAGAGTTGCGTTTAACAAGCTTGTTACACAAGTTCGACACTTCTACATATTGCGCACTTGGTAACAAGACATTCAAGTTGGAATTTTCACTTTTTCCCCGTTGTTCAGTCATCTCCCGCGAAGCGTTCTTACTTACTTTTCCTCTGCAGGAATCTGGTTATAACTGACCTGAAGCGTTGCCCTTAGCAATCACTTGCACACCTTTATATAACCGGTTCGTATCTGTACATAAACAAGAGTATAACCGAGGCAACACGGAATCAATATAGCTGAATCGTCATTACAAGCGCTATTGCAACTTGCAAGTACATCCTGGCTAAAGGGCTCACTATATATTTCTTTATATATTTGACCTTGCTAGATAAACGAAAGAGGACGAACCACTTACAAAGTATAAAGGACGAGAAAAGGACCTTCACATATGTGAAATTACTCGTTACGAAGACCTTCATGCTTGTGTAACTTAAAACTTATTTCTCAAGCTAATCTAGCCTGAAATTGCCACAGAATGTTTAAGATTGTTTAGAAGATTAGGATTATCAGCCGCTTTCAGGTCTACAGTCTGAAGTTTGAGTTTTCAGTAACCGTCAAACTGAAAGCGGTAAAAAGGACGCATCGGCATCACGTGTTTCCGAGCGTGCTGTCCATGGGAGAACCCTGGATGTGAATATGAACATAATAGAATCGAGATATGTTAAATGTTAACCAGCCATAGTGCAGTAAACCTATGCATAGTTGAATTCGACCTTTGGACATCCTTGAAAGCGGAATTCCTGCGTATGATTCATATAGCGTAAAGAATTGTACGTGTTATGTAAAGAGCCCAGGAAACCCCGCCTCTCGCCATGGTGGTATAACCACATAAACCCTTGGCGTGTCCCTTCCATACTGTATAGTCAGTCACTAACGAGTAGTTGCCATATAGACAGTCTAACCTTCATCTTAAAGTCGCTATAGGATCATCGTAGAATCATCGACGTAAACAAAAAATCAAAATGAAGACAAGTAAGTATTTCCTCTATCCCATACGCTTATACAGAAATTGTAGCTTAATTGTAAAATTACTCCTCTCTGTGGTCTAGTACGCATTAATAGTCAACTTCATTAATCTTTTGGTTCTTTTTTAAGGTAATTCGTGGTTTCTCTGGACGCAGATTTTAATTTATTTAACTGCAGCCGGTTACATAACGACGGTCGCATTGAACGGCCTGGCTGGATCTGGAAAAGGAAGTATGTGTGCCAGATTTCACTTTGTTTTTAATACGTGTAACAACAAGAAACTTGAATTCAGGCTTTCTACTGTTATTCAGGTTTAATTTCACCTACACTGTTATTTAATAGTTTCATGTTTAATTGGATGAACGAATTGCCATGGCAACGCCGCAAGACATTTGCGAAATAATAACAAAAGCAGACAATGTGTTTACTATAGTTTTTCAGGACTTGTTTGATTACAAAGTAATTTTTATCTCCTTTTTCCGATATAACTGAAATTATGTAGACTGAAATCTATAAGGTATTTTTTAAATTATACTCGTAACCATAGCAACCGTCATATAGTATATAATAATCACAAGTACATGGGCTGTTGAAAAGGAAATTGCCATCCTAATTCAAGGTCAATTCTATTGTACATGGTTTTATTACATCAATTATCTTAATTGCCGTTTATTAACCCTTTTTTCCTGCAGATGTTTTCAACCAAAGCACTGGGAACATCTCCAACAAATTCCCGACGTACATCACCCCCGCGGGATGGGCGTTCTCCATCTGGGGCGTCATATACTTCTGGCTCGGAGCTGGAATCTGCTATTGTAATAATCACACTATCTGTTGTTAACATTGCACACAATTTGATTGTGTTTGTTTGAATTCAAGGTATCTCAACCATCTTCCGCAAAAACGAGAACGGCCCCATCTTGGGTTCACCTCCGTCTTTGAACTGGATGTTCTACCTGACCTACGTCACCAACTTTGCGCTCAACATCGGATGGCTCTTCACCTGGGACGCTGAAAACCACGTGGGATCGGCTATTCTGCTTGTTCTCATCACGTACTCGGCCTGGCTAGCAATCGCGTTTGCGACCTACGGGTAATAATATCAATATTTTATGATGTCACGCAATAACACCTTGAAATCTTTTTCAGATCAACGAATTTTAAGGGTTCCTTGACTCGCACAGAGTACTGGCTGCAGAAGATCCTCGTTCAGAACGGAATCTGCGTGTACGCTACCTGGACCTCGGTCGCTTCGCTGCTGAACATCAATATCGCTGTTCAGTACGTTGGGCAGTACGCGGCGGATGATGCTAGTATTGGAGCGCTGTGCGTACTCATCATTCTGCTGGTCGGCTGGTTTATGCTGGAGAATACGGTGCTGGACAGATACATGCGGTTCATTCTGATGCAGTACCCAGGTATATACATAATCATCCGTATATCTGTATACAATAATGATATAGTCATATATATCGCTACATAATCAGCTGATTTACTACTGTTTATTTGTAATACAAATGAGTCTGGTTGGTACTACCCGGTAGTGCACCGAGGAGACACCAGATGACCACACCCCCTCAAGCGCTTTTACGTAAATACGGCGATAAGATCGAAGGTCGTCCGATAAGCTCGAGACCCGTGTAGTCAACACGGCTTCTTCTTGTCCGATAAACGTTATCTAAATAACCATTTTAATTTACTCTCATTAGTCTCATCTTTTGCTAATCTCGTTTATTTGTTTGTCTGTTTATATTTGCAGTGGTAATTTACGCCGTGGCCGGAATCCTGAACAACCAAAGCAATTTGGAGACTGTACCGACCAACGTCTCTGCCCTGACCTGGACTGTGGAA
This sequence comes from Leptestheria dahalacensis, assembly GCA_022114935.1. Taxonomy (NCBI): domain Eukaryota; kingdom Metazoa; phylum Arthropoda; class Branchiopoda; order Diplostraca; family Leptestheriidae; genus Leptestheria; species Leptestheria dahalacensis. The sequence continues at coordinate 37,371 of JAIQCU010000183.1, read as the reverse complement.
ATCCTGGCCGCCGTGCTTCTGCTGCTACGCATCGCCATCGTTGTTTACAAACAAGTTACCAATGCCAAGAAGAGCACAACTCGCAGGGCGAAAGTCGGCGCGGATAATTACTAATGTCCCATTTCAGTAAAATTCACAAAAACTTCAAAAATATATATTTCGATGCCCTGCCTTATTCCTACATGTCCTTAAATGGATGAAAAAAATTGGACTGCCAACCAGTGACGCGTTCACCTTGTAACTGGCACCGTCTAGTTCTTGTTGACTCGGGACATTGACAAATGATTTTACGTATGAAAAGTTCAAAAGACCGGTTGTTTTACCACCGAGAAAAAAAGCAGACCAGCGTATACATTTCTCTATTATAAACTCTATTGGCGACCAAATAAACGTGATTTTTTGAAGTACAGAAACAACCACAATCATGAGTTTGTCTGAATTAGTATTCTCGACTATCTCTCGTTTAAATTCTAAGGTTTTCCTGTTGCGCAATAGGGCAAGGGCCTAGTGTTTATTTTCGAAATTTCGGAAAAGATGGGAAAAGGAAGAAAAGTGAAAGACGCAAGAAAAGCAATGGCTTGGTAACAAGAGAACTGTAGACGAGGACAGAGGACCCAGCTGCCTTCTTTATCATTCCTCGTTGAACTTTGCTTGAGAATGGTCGTCTACTAACTGTCCTGGACCCATTGGAGAAGTTGTCAACAGACCTCGCCATGTCGTTAGCCTCACTGTCGTTAGGTAAGTCTCGATCTAGTTTGATTGTAATTTTTTTTTTGCGCGCGCGAGAGTTGTTTATCGATGACTGTTTAAAAGGTTCCAGAGTTCACACTTTTGCTTGTTGGTGTTTTCGTTTATCGGGGTGGGTTTTTGAGATTAAGCTGGATAAATTGAACAGCCAACTGGCGAGAGGTTTTTATTGCGAGTCAAGACAATCGCGCGGTCACTGGTGCTCTGGCGAAATTGCTATTTATAGAAACCGTGTTGTGCTTTTCTATTCTATCCAAAACCCACTTCCCTGTGTGACCAGGACAAAGTGACAGATACCCGCACACCCGTCGAGACATGGGTAGCAACAGCAGTACTCACGATGCGTACCTCTACGAATCTCTGGACAACTTTACATCGAGTAAGTTTAACTTCTATACTGATCATAGGTTAAATAACAGCAATTACAACTAGTTTAAAATAATGGAATGGCATCAGCTATTAACATTTAAGCAGAATGTGCATTTCACAGTCCATGGAATTTAAAAGTCGAACTAAGAACTTCAACCAAGGAGTGAAAACCTCCAGGGGCGGGGCTTAATATGCCCCCAGGCTAACTTTTTCACAATGCCTACTAGCGGCCATACTGGTAGAGCGTTTCAATCCAAGCTATTCCGTCCATGAGTGTCTAAGTTAGAGTGTATTAAAGGTAATGGAATGGACATTAATTTTAAATGTTACCAACTAAGTGTAGTAAACGCTGCCATAGTGAAAACTAGAATGTTAATTGGATCGAATACTTCCAACCGGGGAGTGAAATACTCCTAGGGGAGGAGCTAAATATGCCCCGGAGCTATAAACACTTCCTGCAGTGCATTAAAAGCCTGCCAGCGGCCATATTTGTAGAGGATTTCAACCCAAGTTCCTTAAATATTACCTCTTATCTAAATGTTGTAGTATTGTGGTAGTTTTTCGTTTAAACACTAGAGAACGCTAATTTGACTTGTCTTTTGTGTTGACTAACAGAGTACAAAGGAGGCAGCGGCTGCTTAGGCTCAGCCCCGCTGCGTTTGGCCCGTCTGTGTTGCCTGGGTATCTTGCTACCCATCCTGTGCATTGTGATACCCGTGTACGCGCGCTACGTCCTCTACGCTGACACTAGTCTCGTTCTCTCCGCCTCCGATATGAGGCTGCTCGATAGTCATATGTCTACTGCATGGTGCCAGGTAACCCCAATACTCCGTTACTTTTACACTTCAGTTAAACAGTATTAGATTTAACTTTTACCAAGAATACAAGTGATGAAGTGCTGACAAAGGAAACAAGTGGAACAGATTCAACGATCTGAATTCCTAATGTGAAAAAGAAATGGAAGGAAATAAAAACTGTCCCTGGAATACCTTAACATGAAATAAAAGATATCACAAATGATAAGTTATTTATTCATTATTCGACACGTACTTAAAGCTGAAAACTTGTCATTCACTTCTGGATCGTCAATTTTAATACGCTGGTCATTTTACTGTAAAAGTCACTTAATGAAACGATTCTGTCGACCGATAAGGTTAAAACCTGCTCGTCGAGTCCCAAAAGCCATATACTGAACCGTTTTGGAGTTGTTTTTCACTTGTTTGTTGATTGTTGTGTAGAAACAAGTATTGCGCATGAACCGATCCTTCGACGCGTACCTCTTGGAGGAACCGCCCACCTTGGCTTCCAAAGCGCAGACCATCGCCATGGTGCGAACCTTTGAGATTGACGATGACCTAAAAGAATACTGGGGATTCTATTTGCTTCAGGGATCCGAGATTACTGTATCCTCATGCGCCAGGTTAATACCAATAGTGTTAATTGCATGTCTTAGTTAATAGTTATATTTTAATATATTTGTATTACTAAATTACTTGTAGATACTGAATTAATGAAGAGAAACCCAATTGACGTTGTAGACTAATCAGTCGTGTGATTGTACAGTCAAATCGTCAGACTTTCACCTTGAATATACCCGTTTCGTTGATTAAACTATCCGGCCGTCACTGGCCTTATCTTACTGATCAAGAGTGTCAGTCGCTCGAGATACCGCCAATCATCTTTTATCATCTCTTTATTTCAACAAGTGGCTATTAATTTACTAATACGGTCAATTTGAAATGTTATGTAATGTAAATTATTCGGTTAGCAATACAGCTAATGTAACGTAATTACACGTAATGGTGTAATTAGTATTATGCAAATTAGATTACGTAACAGAATACGTACCAATATGCTTACATTTCTCATTCAAATTTACCAATTATGTAGGTATTTAGGAGCCAATGTGATGCTAATCAAGGGCCGGGGCGGACTTCGCTACTGCGCCTACGTCGGTGAGGAATCGACCGAAGGTCAAGATTCCGTCGAAGAAGACGTCGAGATCAAGAAACTCGAGACTCAGCTCCGTATCAGCACCAACAATCTGAACAATTTGGAGAAATTCAAAGCGCCCCCGCCTCCCATGTTCAAACAGCACAACAAGAAGGATCAATCTCGCATTCTGGAACTGTTAAAAGCGCGCAACGAGAAGCGCAAGTTGATCAAACTCCTCGAAAAGGAAGCTCATCTTCGCAATTACAACGAAACCAGCGACTCGGCAAATGCCGGCATCATACAGAAAGTCGACAACGCACTCCGTAAGATGCTCGAGAAGGAGATTCAAGCCCTGTACCACGAGATCAAGTCCATTCTCTACGGTCCCAAAACCGTTCCCGCCAAAAACAAGGTGGCCACCATCTTGGACCAGCATCTGCCGAGAAACAAGAGTCGCGATGATCGGGTCGGACAACTTCCCGTCATGCCGGACAGCGACAACCTCGGCGATTTTCTCGCCGGACAGGTTGATGATGACGAAAACGGTGGTTTCGAGGTAACCGACACCTTCAATGCTACTTCTGACGGTATCGCTGAAGATCGTGGTACCATCGACCATCGGCATTTTAACGATACTTCGGAATCGCACGAAGAATCCTCGTTTTCCAGCAGCGAGGAGGCTATGCTCCACTGCCGGGGTGTGCTCCTCAGTCACCCGTTGATACCGGAGAGTCAGTGCAACAACCTAACCGATCCTCATCAGAATACAATCCGCTATTCGGTCAGCGAGGACGGCTACTACTATTTCATCTTCTCCAGCGCCAACGAAAAGTTCCCCAATCAGATCACCGTCAAATTTGAACTGCAGAAGACCGTCTACAACACGTCGGGTGCTAGCAGCAGTTGTCACAATGCGACTACATGTGAATTCCCGCTGTCTTTTGCATCAGATGAGCTGGTCGTGCTGTCGATGCCCGTCCCCGACAGTAACTATTCAAAAATGTGGGATGAAACGTTCATTGTGGAGTCGGCGTGCGAACCACGAATGCCTTTGTATTTGGCTTTCTGTCTGGCCTTACCCGTGCTCATTCTGCTTTGTGCTTTCCGATGAATGTTTCAAACACAAGTTGTGATTTCCCTCCTTTTTCGTGTTCACAGAGGAAACAAATTACATTCGGGCGGTTTATGTTTTCTATACGTTTTCTTGATCGGTGAAATTGTCATCCATTTATTTCATCAAATCAAATCGAAGGTGAAACATTTAGGAATTGAGGTTCTATTAGGCTGGACCGTTGCCACCGTTTTGATTACATTTGAACCATTTTAAGCCATTCGATTGTAATTGGCTTGGAGAACTTTCTTTTATAAGTGATGGTAACTAATTGGAGTAGACATGGTCGCCATTTGGATGAGAGCTGAGATCTTCATCTGTAGGTTTCCCACACCACCGAACTGAAAAGACGGCGGCATCTCGCATTACAATAAACACCCCCGTATTGGTTACAAGCAAAAGATACCATCTCGTTTAACGTATCTGAACATAACCAATACAATTAAAGTATACATACGTACACAAATATATAATGTAAATATACATGCATCTATATATATTAAAATATTACTGTGCTTAAGATGTCGATAGATTGAGAAAAGTCTAATACCTAAAATGACGTATGATTCAGATTCAAATAAAAATATGAATAAGAATCATTGTTTTCATCATATTAATGACACATTATAACACTACGATATCTATGTATTCGTGTATATATTCTTGTCCAAAAACAAAAGCTATAGATATTAATATGTGTTTCGTACAGATAGAAAAGAAACGGAGAATACTGCAGGTTTTACACCTTCAGGGATATTGGGACGCGCTGTACCATGTGTTAAATTTTTATTATTAACAACACAACTTGCGCGAACCTTGTTCGAGGTAACGACAGCTGCGCACTTGCCACCCACTCTAATTAACCCAAGCTCCTCGCATTGGATAAAAAAAGCGAAATTGACAACTTGACGCAGAAGTTGTGCCATATCCCATATTGTGTGTTGCCATGAATCATATATATATCATTTCGTATCACCAACTTTCCAAAACTGCAATGCTGTATTAATAGATGTGGGGCAGAAAACTTCGAATTACTGTGACAGGGCACAGAGGTTATTGTTAGGGACAGTGCCGGTGGGGCAAGCAGTAGCCGCACTTCCAACCTGGTAGACCGGCTGCCCGGCCACATTGCCTTCAGGTCCATAGTTGCAGATCAGCCAGTGCACGTAGGGCACTTGGGGAAGCCAGTCGTCTTTGCGGAAAATGGTTGACGCGCAGCCTAATTTGTACGAGTCGGCCCAGATCAACAGTGTGTACGCGGAACTTGCATCATCTGCACTGCTGGCATAATATCCCAGCGATGAGATGCGGATTATAGTCAAATCTGGATCATGATAGTTAAATAAAAGAGAGAATCCGTACTCACGGGAAAGAGTCTATGTCCGCCGCAGACAGATCTGTTGCATTTCGCGAGAACAAGGTAAAATACAAACGGAACATGCGGTCCAAGTCAGAAGTGGCGTCTGGGTTTTTGCGTACAACAATACCCTGTCCAACTTTGAAACGGGCTGACAATGTGTAATTCAATTTATTAGTCGTTTGCGTTGAGCTTTCCATCGAACTATCCAACAGTGTAAACCACATCTAACTAGCCATCTACCCATCGGTCTGTCCGATTCTCTGTTTATCCTCTCTCTAGTTTTTTTTATATCTTTCTTACCTGTTCGTCTAGTTACGGTGTAGTAGAAGCCAATCAGAATTATAGAAATTTTACTAACAGACATCGCGGTTGGGGTCGTTTCTAATGATGCACTGGTTTGCCCAAGCCTGGGCCATTGCAGCCAGCTCGTCATCCCAAGTCTAAAACTCAAATATATTTCAAGATATACCAAAGGAAACGTACTATGAATTACACTCAGAAGAAGCAGGGGTTTACCATTTCCCTCATATTGGCAGCGCTCGGTAACAGGATTCCTCCGAGATATGAAAAGTCCGCTGTGCCACTAGCGACAGAACGACGTCTGTCATTATGCATGGCAACAAGATTCGCCTTCGCTGCGTCCGTCATGGTAACAGGCGTCGGTTCCACGCAGTTTCTGGAGAACATGCAAGTCTTCCAGACAAAGAATTAGTTGGTTCGCACTATACAAGATATAGATTAAGGGATAATCACCGTATAGAGGCAGAGCGTGTTTTGCGCGGAAATGGCGCAGTAGTTGTTGGTGGCAGCTGAACTGCTCAAGCAGACAGCTCCCATAAGAAGAGCGACGGACAACATATTACCTTGAAGTCTGTTCCAAAAGACCAAAGTTTCAAACTGAAGTCATGACAGCCATTTTATATTTTACTATGCACGAAGACTGCATCGTCTTAATCATACTTTAGCTCGTTTATAATAGGAAACACACAAGTTCTCAGCACACATTTGAACTTGGCAATACTACTTACGTGAAAGCAGTAGAATGTATGCAGAGGTAAAACTTGCAATAGTTGGTTCCTACTGAGCAACTGCCACGTATAAGCCTCGTTTCACAGCCCCTTATATTTCGCCACGTACGCTGGGTAGACAAATGACAATTCTGCGCAGTAATGGCGTCAGTACTGTGGTTGCACCTGTTTTTCCCCAGATAATTTCAGGACATTGTGAACAACCAGTTTAACCAGGCTACCGTTTTACGTATTTTCAATCAACTCCATGTGTCAGGTAAACAGAATGATTCATCCCTGTTGCGTTTCATTTTCAGCTCGCAGGCAAATGTTCCAACATCCGAACCAGAACAGGCGCTTGGCTACTGCAAACAGCAATGCAATCCATATCCAGATGTTTCTACTGAACAAATAGCAGATTCGATTCTTTGGCCAAGTTGCGGAATATCTTAAGCCATCGGATGTCAATTTTACAATTCAACCTTCCCTGTGATGCATGTATGTTGGGCAAGAAATCACGTGATCTGAACAGTTTGTAAGCACGTAAGCAATGAGCATTTCCATGATCAGGAAATATGCTCCATCTACAAGGTTGTAATGCATCGCGACTGGGCCATGTATGTATATAGATATTAGATGCTGCCGGCTTTTTATATTATAATATATCCAAATATGAAATGAATAAACACGAACAAGGAAAGTCGATGAATATAACAAGGGGATGAATAACAAATGATAAACTATAAGAGCCAATAGCAGGGGTACAAGTGAGAAGGAGAACGGTAGCAGGGGAGGGGGGAGATGGCTGGTGGTGCTGGGCTAATATGCGTCGTCCAATATCCGTTATCAGCGAGCGCCAGCCGGCCGGCCGCGTTGACACACGGCCTCTTAGGAAAGTCAACCGCTTGGCAAATTGATTCTCAGCATCTAAACTCCATCAGCTTTTCAGTACCAGCAGCGAGAGGGTTCGCAACTCAAAGAGTTTCAAAACGAATCCAAGTCCAACTTGTGTGTGAAAACATCACTAGTAAGATGTTTGAAAAGGGTCGATCTCGTAATATGCAGTAAATCGACTGCGATGATAACCAATATTTCGATATTGGTTTCAAGTTTTATGGAATTCATCGATTAGCGTATGTCTATCTGTCTATCTATCTATCTATCTGTCTGTCTGGCTATCTACCTGTCTATCTAACTATCTGTCTGTCCGTCTGGCTCTCTACCTGTCTACCCAGCTACCTACCTGTCTGTTTATCCATGTACCTATCTATCTGCCTATCAGTACTACTATGCATCCATCAATGTATTTATCTATCTACCTGTCTATCTACCTGTCCATCTATTTATTACCCTACCATAAGTCTATGTTTCTATCTATCTGTCTATCTGTCTGTCTGTCTACCTGTCTACCCACCTACTTACCTGCCTGTCTATCCATGTACCCATCTATCTACCTATCCATCTATTTATTACCTAACCATAAGTCTATGTATCTATCTATCTATCTACCTACCTATCTACCTACGTATCTACTTGTCGATCTACCCTACCTATCTATCCATCCATCTATCCATCAATTAAATTTCAATCAATTTAAGCTGAAATCCAGTACCAAGAACCGACTGTTATTTATTGTATTTTCCTGACTTGGTGTGCGTCGACTTGCCTGGCAGGGGATTAAAAAGAGCAACGCTTTTTGGGGGGTTGCAATTGATCGGTGGCGCAACGTCACTTAATGAAACGGCGATAACCATTTAGCAGCTTTGAGGTTTCCTATCACAACCCTCTCTAGTCGGACCCTATTCCTCCCTCCACCCTCCCCCCGGGAGCTGACATGTAAACCAGTCACGTGATCTTGATACCCTACTTAGAGGTTAAAAAAGTACCTCTAATATTGTTTCCTATTCATGACAATTGAAGACTTGAATCAACTATAAAAATTATTATATTTACAACTTTCATTAAATAATTTATCGCCCAAGTTAAACTAGATTCATTGAAATTACGTCTACGAAACCCAGGTTATTGTCAATGCGCATACGTTAGCACCAACCAGGACAAGTTTCACAAGTCACGTGTCCCTCTAATCTCCCCTTTTTACACACTTTCATATTTCCATAAGCTTGTAGCGAATCTGACAAACTTTGAATCAATAGAATTAAAGTATAGAATTTAAATCTATGTGTAATTTTAAATAACGATATATTGTAGAAGTATGTAATAACATTGTAGCAGTACGTTTAGCTAGATCGATCCATCTATCTCTGTCTATCTGGCTGCAATATACGTCTTCCTATCTATCTATTCATCCGTCTATCTACCAAGCTACGGATCTATTTAGCCATTGATTTATTTACGTATCTATCTTCCTCTGTGACTATCTATCAGTCATCTCTGATTACCACAAGTTCAGTATCCGGTTAATACGTCGATTCAGCTCGATTCAGTCAGTTGTTCATTCATCAGATGTCCAAGAAATCTCGTCAAAGGGGAAACTGATTGACTGATGATAAAGTAGCCGAAGAGGGGGCGTTGACGGGGCACCGAGGAGCAGCTATTGGCTTCCAGATCAGCACATGCGTTCTGACTCCGGCACTTGTGCACCGATACCGGGGATCCTCCCCTGCACTGGAAACCAGATACGCGTCGCTTATAAAAAGGACTGACCAGTGAACTAGACTCTTTCATAGTCGTGCAATCCATTCAACTGGTTACAAGGCAAGTGACAAACAAGCTTTTACTAGTTTGCTCTAGCTTCATTGAGTACGTTGCGCGGGCAAAGACTACAGATGACAAGTAGCTGAAGAGTAGTGTTACTTTTGATTGTCAGTCGCTTTCTTTAGGGCCAAAGATCTAGTTTCAAACCTTGCTAACAGTCTATTAAGTATCACGATATAGTAAAACAGCTACTTGAAAACTTAGTGCTGGGTTAACATAGATCACATTGGGCAACGTCAACTAGTTTCACTAGAATCTTTCAAGCGCAAGTAAGTGGTTGACTAGTATTTTATGACTGGCAATCTATTTTGCCGGTAATTAGATCTAGTTGACAACATAGTTCTAGCTTCTAGCCTAGCTAGCTATCTAGCAAGTACCTAGTTTATAAAGTGGAGATCAAGTTAAACAGCGTCAAAAACTACTAGTTTCGATGCATGGACGTTACGTGCAAGAAAATAGTTAACTAGTAAGTTATTTGATAACTATTTTTCAGTCGATTACCATTGAATGACTAGGTTATAGTAAATTATGTTCAAGTGAATAGTGACGCAATGCGAGAAAACATCCGTGAATGTCAATGCCAGTCTCACGGTCTTCTAACGAGCGGAAGTTCCATGTTTCAGCTGCTGATACTGGCTATCGCGATTTCTCCTCCCCAGTAATTAATACAAGCTTCTATCTAAGGTCTGATTCAGGGTATCACAGAGTAGAATTCGATACTTACAGTGGAGTATTAAGTACATTTCGTATTGTATTGTCGATTTGTAAAATTCAACAATCGATTTACTGTCTTTCAGTTTATACTTTCATCCATCTGTCAGATGTACTTAATATGTAATTGAATGACACAACAGTTCAGCATGCAGTGCCACGAATCCCGCAGCCGGAGCACCTGCAGCGTCCGCAGCACCACCTCCAATAACTCAAGCGACTTCGACATTTCCGAAATGGAGGACGCTTCCGACTTTTCCCAAGATTCCGACACGGAGAGCCTCAAACCGGAGGACGATTCTCTGGTGCCGTCATCCAAAATGCCGGACGAAACCGAATCGAAAAATTTTACCGGCAGATGGTCCGGCAGCGACGACCGGAGCAGCACCAAGACGTCCGACATCCTCAACTTGCGCAAGCGACTCAACTGCATCGGCAAATCGCGGATCCTGTCCGTCAGCTCGCGTGCCGGTAACTCGTCGACATCCGGCAGACCGTTCATCGTCTTCCCGCGCAAGTCGTTCAGCAACAACCGCGAGCGCTGGAGGCAGCAGAACGTCAGCGGCGCTTTTGCCGAGCTGCGCAAGCTCGTCCCCACACATCCGCCGGAAAAGAAGCTCAGCAAAAACGAAATACTCCGATTGGCCATCAAGTACATTAAACTGCTGTCCAGCGTCCTCGAATGGCAGAAACGACAGGAAAACTACCCAACCACAGCTTATCAGGCTCATCATCAACCAATAGGAATCAACAGGATCAATCCTGACCAATCAGGATCAAGGGGCCGGACTTGAACTTTTTTTTATAAAACAGATCTGTTTTTCGATGTTTTACTGAAATAATCAATGTCAAATAATACGATACAATAAAAAATCAAGCCAGTATCAAGTACATATCAACTGTAAAATACTAAATCAAATTTACCCTCTCTGTTAATTTCCGTTCTGTAATTAAACCATCAATGACCATTTCCACTGAAGTATTCAAATAAACGTGTCATTTACTGTCAAAAATGGCCAGTTCAAGACCTGGTGATTATCGCGTATGACAGGATACTGATCAAAATGTACACAGGTTAAAGATAATGTCGATCAAAGTTTAGTTCTGCGCTGGCTGAAGGGTGTTAGCGTTTTCCTCGGTGGCCATGTGTCGGGCCAACTGGGCCCTGGAGGGGAAGACGCGACCGCATTTCTCGCACGTGATTTTCGTGTTCAAATGGATGCGCAGGTGACCGTCCAGCGTGGTTCGCTGCTTGAAGGACTTGCTGCAGAACTGGCAGACGTACGGTCGCTCGCCCGTGTGCTGCACTTTGTGAACCTGTTCAGCAATAATCAAATTTCATTACTGGTTTCACTTGAAATGCTATTTATTGGTCTAACGATATGGTTGGTTATTTACACAGTTTATTATAATGTCATAAAAGTACTAATCAATTAAGCTGCAAGGGTTTAAATGATTAGTGAAGAAGGTAATTAACTAGTTAATAAGTATACCTGCAAATGTTTCCACTGTCGAAAGGCTTTGGGACAGTGCAAACACTTGTACGGCCTTTCATCGGTATGCACCCGAATATGCATCGTCAGATTTCCCTTGGCGGCGAACCTCTTATCGCAGTGCGGACACTGAAACGGCTTCACCTCGGCGTGCTGTCCGTTCTGGTGAATCTGCATCGCCCCCCGGGTGGTGAACTTTTTCCGGCATGTCGGACATTCAAACTTCTGCCGGGCCTCGACGTTCGTCTCGTGCAGCTTCATGTGTTTCGCCATGTTCTCGTGTCCGACCAAACGCCGGCACACTTGACACCGGGTCCGCAGATCGGCGTGACTTTCCCGTTTGTGTGCCGTCAGATTCTCCACTGAGGGGAAAGTTTGCGGACAGTAGCTGCACTTGAGCTGCAGGGTTTCACCGGTGTGGGTGGCGACGTGCACGCGCAGCTGCAGCTCTCGGCTGAAGGACAACGGACAGTGCGGACAGAGGAAGTTGTGTGACCAGGTGTGCCGTTTGCCGGCACCGTAGACGTCGCGCTTGGCGTGCCGGCTGAGGTGGGCGTGCAGATTGCCCGACTGTTTGAACTGGGCGCCGCACTGGTTGCACTGGAAGGGTTTCTCGCCCGTGTGGATGCGCTCGTGCTGCACCACTAGCGTCCGCAGCCGGAACGCCTTGCCGCAGAACCGGCAGGCGTGCGGGCGCTCCGTGCTGTGGGTGGCCATGTGACTCTTGAGGTGGCCCTTGTCCTTGAACGATTTGCCGCACGTCGAGCACAGGAATAGGTCAGAGGCCAGTCCTGTCCGTCATTTGCACGATATTTGATTAGTTTTGTTCTTGATTACATGAATTGACTGAACCATCGGTGCACTAAAATTTATAAATATTTCCGTAAGTTGTATAAGTAACGGAATAATAAGTAAGAAACATGAAGAAAAAAATCCTGTAGTATAGTACCCAGTTAGTCGCCAGTTTACATATCAGATCGCATTACCCAGCTGCTCAGCATGCTGCGTCCTCTTGTGGGTCCTCAACATGTAGCTCAACGCGAACGACCTCCCGCAGAGCTCGCACTGGTGTGGTTTCTCTCCGTTATGAATGGCCATGTGCGTCGGTAGCCAGCTCATCTTGACGACCTTGTTGCAGATGCGACAGTTGACTCGAGCGTCTGAATAAAACGAAATATTAGCCAATCGAAACAAAGTTAACATGGGACGACTTACGCTTGTTTGGTCTCGGCGGCAGTGGACTTGTCGGTTCGGGTTCCGCCTCAGCATTGACGGCTGCTTCGGCTTTTTTGGCCGCGATTCGAGCCCGTCTCTCAATTCTCAACTTGACCAGCTTGCGAGCGTATTCTTTGAGTTGATCCACAAGCGGATCCAGTTTCAGGTACCGTTCTCTCAGCTTTTTAAATTTCAGCTGCTCGCGGGAGAGATACTGCAGTGCCAGACGGTAATCGGCTTGCGAATTCTTCAGTTCTTCACCAGTCTCCTGCTCGTACTCGTCCTGTCCTCCAGCGGGCAGATCCCTATCTCGTACCGCCGCCCCGTTGATCTTAACCTGAACACGGCCGTCGAGCTGGTAAATGGATTTGATGTCGCTCATCCGGAGGCGGTTCAGGGAGCTTGCTTTCAAGTAGGTGCGGAGAACCTTGCGACTCTTTGGCGTGGCTTGCGGTGTCGATTTCGTCTTCGACGTCTCCAACGTCGAACGTGGTTTTAAAAGGGCAGAAAGAGGCCCAGGGTCGGGCATCGGTAGGACGTCGGTGAGAATCGTTGCTTTCTCGATGCTCGACATGAAAATCAGTGCGTGAGATTCTGCAGGATTGTGAAGAGTGACGCTTTCTTTCAAATCAACATTTAACGGTAAGTCGAGATTGACCGGTGGCTCGGGGACTTTGACCACCGCTTTTGACGATGCAGCCGGTCGTTCGTACTTCTTAACTCGACCTCGAGAATATGTCTTGAGCGCAACTTCTGGTAGCACTTTTGTCGTAGCGGTACGACTTCTGGTGGAACGTTTGGCCTTTCTCTCTGGTTCCGGCTGCGGTTTCGATTCGATATCGTCGTCCGCAAGAGTCAAGTTCCGAACCTTCGAAGTCCTCTTCCTTGCTGCGTACGCACGTACCGGAGTTTCAGACAATATTTTCAAGTCAACATTAAGAAACTCGCTGACGTCCGTGGGCGAAGCCTCTTGCTCCAGCGGTAACATAATCTCGAGCGATCCAAGAAGATTCAATATCTTCTCTGTTTCAGTTTTCGACAGCATCAAAGGTATGACCCCCGTGTAAACATACTGGACGGCGTACTTGACTTCTTTGTACGAGTGACCCACAAGATAAACCGTCGTGACGTCTTCCGCGTCGACGGAACTGTCGAGGATTCTAGCCAGGACAGGACTGGCTGCGGCCAGCACGCTGCGGTTGGCTGACACGGAATCGTGGTAGAAATCCCGGTCCTCATTGGTGTAATGCTCTTCTGACAGGCAGATGATATTGACGTCAACAAAAAGCTGTCTTTGCCACCATTCTTTCAGCAGCTGTCGGAAACAGTCGCTGTGACCCTTGCCGATGATCAGCACGTCGTCAACGGGTTCCTTCGGCTCTTCCGTCATTTTATACCGGTGCCCCAATGAAAGGAAAGAAATATTTTGAATTTCTCGAGGGCCAATAATGTTATGAGTACATCGGCTCAATCTAGCCAAAATAAGTGAGAAATATTAAGATGGCGGCGCTGTCAATTTGTTTTTTTGAAGTACGCCACCTAGCGGCCGAAATGAGCAACAAACCTGGTTTAATGCACACAAAAACGTTTGAGAATATAATTACAGATACTTATTAAACATGATAGTAATTACAACTAGTATAGAGATGTAGTTATTAAGAGATTAATTGTATTTACTAGTACTGAACTCTGAAATCACCATTAAAACACAAGGGACATTCATTTGTATTTATTTTTAGCCATAATCGAACGGAGTATTTAAAATTAAAATGGAAAACCGACCAGTTTTAAGAAAATAATAAAATAATTAATCAAAAAAAGAACAGAAAGACGGTTACGATAATGAAACAGAATTAAAAAAAAGAAAATCACTTTAAGACACGAATTAAAGAAGAGAGTTGGATTACAGACGGTCACGTGATTTCGTCATCTTTTTTTCTCTCTCTTGTTTGTCAATTTCCGGTCAAATATAATTCCGGGCGCGAAATGATTTTTTAAAAAATGGAAATTATGGAAAAAAAAAGTTACAAAAAATTGCGAATGACTAGGTAGCTTTTCGCTGCTGAGAGAAAACGCTTCCGTCGTGGGGCTGGTCAAATCAAACACTCGCTCTTTTACATTCAAAAGGTTTTCTCCCTTTTTAAACATTCAGCTGCTTTGGCTGTGGCGTCGTAATGAACGGCTCTTCCCACATGCGTCGCAAATCACCCTGTCAATTTAAACAAAATTTAATAAAGCAGTATCTATTATTAAATGCATAAGAAATACACACGGATGATTAAGGTAACGTAATCTCGTAAATCTAATAATTAGGTGAAATAGTTGAGTGGAAACCTTGAGATAGGCCATGACAAGCAGAGGTAGGAGAGTGAATGGCACCAAGTAGAGCAGCGCCGGCTGGGCTGCTTTGAACACCTCCGAGGACACCGTAGCTGTCAGCAGACCCAGGAAGTAGCCAATCAACGAGCAGTGAAAATACCTGCGACCAATCACACAACAGATTTACTATTCAATCCCTACCTTCGCTCTTGAGAGATGTTATTGTTAAGTGATGAAGTAGATACTAACGTGATACGGCTGAAATGACGCGGAGGAGGGACTCCCGCTTCGGCCGAGTGAAGCTGCTGAGTCTTCTTGTAGGCGTCGTAGCGCAGCACGAAACACAGCAGCAGACCGGGCATCACCTACACGTAATCAAAAAAACAATCAGTTAATTCGTTTCATACAATTCTGACCAACCGGTGCTTTTCTTCTTCAACTACCTCCCCGCCCCTTCCCCCGAGATCAACCAATCAGTGCAGTTGTCATATTCAAATCTAACCAGCCAGTGTTAATCTTCCCCGACAAATACCACCAATCAGTGACTTCCTTCTCAGAAAACCAGTGACATGTCAAACGACCGGTCAATGACCGGACAACTTACGATGTCTCCGAGCCCCAGCATGGAGAAATGACCGACGTTGTGGACACTGGGAAAGACCAATTTGCCTGGGAGAGAGAGTTTGGGAGCGTCGCGGACGATCCCAGTCAGATGGAACTTGCGCGCCATGATGCCGACCGGGTTTTCAGCCGGTCGTGTGGCCACCTAGATTTAAGAGAAGCGTTTTCAGTATTCAGTGTAAATCGGTCTCTTCGTCAACATGATTTAGATAACCCATTGCAGTTAACTTGTATCGTAACTGATGGTCCATTAATCAAGTCGAGTAACCAGTATATCTATATATCTACCTATCTATCCAGCTATCTTTCTGTCCAGCTGTCTACCCATCTATCTATGTACTTGGGCGTTTATCTATCTACCCTATCTTTCTATCTGTCTACTTATGTATCTATCTGCCCATCAATCCATCTGTTTACATATCTATTCAATGTACCTATGTACCAACCATCTGGCTATCTATCCACCTACCTACATAGACTTCTAATTACCAATCTACCTATTCGTCTATCCATTCATCAACCTATCAATCTATCTATAAAACCATCTATCCATTATCTGTCCATCTATCTATCCATTTATCTATCTATCTATCTATCTTCTACTTACTTCTACTTACCAATCTACCTATTATTCGTCTATCCATTCAACAACCTATCCATCTATCTATAAAACCATCTATCTGTCTATCTAATCCATGTATGTACGTACCTATCAATATATCCATTTATCTGTCTATCTATATATCTATCTTCTACTTACTTGTACTTACCAATCTACCTATTCGTCTATCCATTCATCAACCTATCCATCTATCTGTCTATCTAATCCATGCATGTACGTACCTATCAATCTATCCATTTATCTATCTATCTATCTATCTATCTATCTTCTACTTACTTGTACTTACCAATCTACCTATTCGTCTATCCATTCATTAACCTAAACATCTATCTGTCTATCTATCTATCTATCTATGTCGCTGAATACCTTGACCATAACGTTGGCATTGAAGATGTAGGACGAGAAAAACACCCAGAAAACGTCATAGACCAACAGACCGGCCAGCAGCAGCGTCGACACCTTCAGACTGGGCAGTCGGACGAAAGCAATGAACGCCACGCACAGGCCCATTCCCATAGCTATATTTAAAATCATATATTCAAGATAATTAGAGTTACATTAGATCTATTCAACTGTAAATGATACCATCCATGAGGAGCCAATGTCCAGTGAGGACCCAGACGCAGACGATGGCTACCGACAGGCCGAACGACATAAGCTCAGCGCCGGTGAATCGACCGCAAAAACCGAATGAGATCCTAGAAAACACAATGAAAATCAAAAGTCAAACGACATTGAAACGAAAAGCGACTTTTACTTGTTGCCCGAGGAGCAGGGCCGGATGACGTACTGACACATGGGAAGCAGGAGGAAGGCAAGAGCGACTGTGGCGATGACTGCAATTCAATCACAGAAATTAATCTCAAAGTTATTAAGTTTAACGAACGACTGTCAACGGATACCGGCAGTGCAAATGGCGAAGAGCAGCTGCATCGAGTCAAAGAAGAAGAACATGACCAGCAGTGACACCGAGGCTCCCAGCGGTAAACAGAGCGCCTGCATCGTATCCAGCGTCTGAACATCTGCGAATTTTGATTTAAAAAAAACTAATTAATTACAACTCGTGTAACTGTTTATATTAAACCAGGTAACAGTTACCAAGCGAGAAAGTGAAAACAGCCTTG
The DNA here is from genome assembly GCA_022114935.1 of Leptestheria dahalacensis. Lineage (NCBI taxonomy): Eukaryota > Metazoa > Arthropoda > Branchiopoda > Diplostraca > Leptestheriidae > Leptestheria > Leptestheria dahalacensis. The sequence continues at coordinate 20,019 of JAIQCU010000183.1, read as the reverse complement.
TGTTTTCACTTTGGTTAACCATCTGTCTTATGGTTTTGTTAATTTTTTTTTTAAAAAATCTTTTCAATTGGTGGTCGTATGAGTGAAAACAAAGGCAACTTTCTTTTTTCGGTTTTCCGAACCGCAAGTCAAGAAATGCGAAAGTCTCTTAGAATGTGAGAGAGAAACTAATTGAAATCAATGAAATTTACTGCTTTCGGCGGTACTGGAATTCACCGTGGAGATTCCAGTCAGACTAGCGTTCTCCTTGTCCTTCTCCTGCTGCTTCTCCTGCGCCTCTCGTTCCAGATTCAGAGATCTACAAAGAAACACATGTTATTCATTTCATGGATTGAAATATATTAACATTAATTAGTTAATATTTTACCTGAAGCTTCCATAGACGATCAGCAGTATTGAAATTAGGAACGTTGAAACACGTGACGAGTCCACGATGGAATAGGCCCTAAGTAAACAATTCAATAATTTGAGTTTTTATTTTCAAAATCAGTCGATATCAATATAGGATCTTAGAATTCGGTTAATATATTTTAATTTAAAGATGACAATTAAAGTTGATTATGTATTTAAGAGACGGCAAAAGTGCCGGTTGAAATTGTAGGTCGATTGTGCTTTCTTTCCGTGAACAGGTTACGCGGAAACGGGACTGGAAAACCGCCTCGGGCCATGAAAACCAGTTTTCCCTTCAACACAAAACTTTTTCTTGTTTTTCACTACTGACCCAGTTTTACCTTCAATTCTCACTTTATTGCTAGCCTGTGACACATAACATTAACGAAGTGAATTATAACAATAAGTTTAGTTAAATGGAAAAGGTAATTAACTGCACAAAATAAACATACCACTGATACTCCGAGGGGCTCACCGAAACGTGTCCGTCGGGCCTCATTTTGCTATTTTGTACGAGAAATGGTTAAAATCACGCGCAGTCAGCTTCACTCGAAAATGTCAACGGAGGACGTTCTGACGTCGGGTTAAAACGGGCTAGAGCGACGTGTTCCGTGACGACACCTGTGACGTGTAAAGACGTGAGAACGTTGGAGAGCGAGACGCGGCACCTCGACCGGCCAAGAGCTGGCGAGACAATAACAGAGAGCCGGCTGTGGGGAAGCAGAGAAACTCGACGCGGATTGAGGTCGAGACTTTCTCCGCAGGTGAGCTTTCTCAAAGACAGCAAAGCCAAACGGTTTTTCACCTTTTTTTTTAAATTTTGGTATTCAACCCCGTGGCCAACGCATCTCGTGCTCTCCTTCGATCAGAAAAATAAACAAAAACAGGAGAAATTACCTGAATTTTATAATTGAGTCTTCATGGTATGGCAGCCAATTTGCTGGCCGTTTTCTGATTGGTTCAGCGTTCGAGATTAGCCCTCAATTAAAAAGGTCGTTTGTCTAGAAAACTGAAATTGTGTTAAAGGATTCGAAAGGGAAGAGAGAGGCTGAATTGCTAATTAATTTCCTTGTTTCTCTTTGTATTGATATTATGGGCCTCTCACGCTAATCAAAATATGCGGCGTTGCCAGATCTACTCCATGTTGATTTCTTTCATTTTCAACAACTTAGAAGCTGCTAATCAAAATTAGAATGCAATCGTAGATTTGTCATATATTGTCACGTTTTTACCTCTCATTTATGATCCTTTAAGTTTAAAATTTAAAATCTTTGCCGGGAAACCACACAGCTGTGCAAACTACGAACAGATAGAACAATGCAAATATACTGACAATCATTTTGTTAATTTTATTAACCAAGTTATGCATAACTTTGACATTTGAAAAAATAAAAAAGGGATAGTATATTTACTGTCAATTATGTTGAATACTTCGTTGTAATATTGATTCTCTTCATTGTCATTTGAGATTCTGAACATTCATTCAATGTTTATTCTAATTAAACGTTATGGGCTATCACGTGATTTCACCGTCTGCTTCACCAACGGTCTCTTTGTCTTTCATCTGACATTTTTGAAAACAACAAAGAAATTAATGCCTTTAGACAATTCATGTGAAAGGCTTGTCTCGCTTTCTGAATTTCCTCAACTTTCGGTGACAGAAAAACCTTTAAGCAAGAAAGAGAAAACCAGTCGAAAAATCTTGAAATTGTCGGTGAGATGAGTAAAGGTTTATTTAGGTTAGTGTGCATCGGGGACACGCAAATAAAAAGGGGTTTTACAAGCTGCCATTTTCCACCCTTTTATCTGTCAAATCTTCAACCAAACAAACCAGAAAAGCTGCTTCATATAATATGGCTAATTTTAATGGGGGGGGGGGGAGAACGCGTGAAATACAAAGAAGGGTTTCCACTGAATACAAAGCACGTATCACGTTGTTCATCTATGGCAGCGAAGGGGTGATTTCCTGGAGTGATATCATCGACGCGCTTTTTAACGACAGACATGCATCAATCCTTCGCGGTATTATACGTCTATCTTATGGCAATTTAACTTAATTTCTAAATCGAGTATTTTTCTGTCAGATCGAGAGATAGATGGATAGATAGCACACAGGCAAGCGAGGGGGAAAATCTGCACAACGCAAGAGCACGAAAAAGATCAACGCTAATGCAAAATCAACAGGTTTTTTGCAAGATTTTCAAAAACATTTGATTATTGTTGTTTTGTTTGTTGTTGACACGTGGACAATATTGAAATTCATCTCGTAATCTTTAAAAAAAACAACTGAAAATGCTATTCAGAGACATGAAAATTGACTAGATGGCGTGATTGATGCTTTTTTTCCGGAAGTTAAAATCAAGGGAAATACTGAGTCGAAAAAGAAGTGCACAGTGTAGCGCGAGTATAAAGAGCCGGCATTATGCCGGCACGGGTTCCAAAGTGCCGGTAATGTAGAGAGAGAGACTGCTAAACACGTCGTTTAAAGGGCAAATTAACAAAATTAACAATTTTTAAGCATTAGATTCTTTCAGATGGCCGAGGTAGGCCATGATTCGCTCGTAATCGACGGCAAGATTACAATCGGTGTTGCTGTTGTCCAGACTGAGAATCGAGTTATTGTCATCATCCGACAAATTTGCCGAGAAGCGCGGGTTCTCGACGATGTTGGCCCGTTTTATGTCCGGGCTCTCGCGACGGACAAACGTGGCCAGACAGTGTCCGTTGTCCGTTGTCGGTAGATTCGAGTTGTTGTCATCGTCCGAGTTGCGGTTCAAGTCACGCGGCACCAGCTCGCCGGCCAGAAGCCAGGAGCGCGCGTAACGCCGCGTGTCGTTCTCGTCCAAATGGTACGGGATCCGGTTACTTTTCGGCCGGCGTCTGACGTTGTCCAATTCCGGCATTTCGTTGATGTTCATCGATGTCGGCGACGTTGGTGACGAGGACATGGATGCTGTCACGCCGATGCTTTTCGACCGGGTATCTCGCTTAGTGTACGTTGAGGAGTCGATGACGCGCGCCGGCAGTGCAGGTTCCACATCACTGTCGGCTTCGACAGGATCAGCATCCAGCGGTTGCGACGCGTCCGAGATGCACAATTCTGCCGTATACGTGACACGACCACCATCCTGGGGCCGCGCATGCGTCAGGATCCGGACGCTGACCTCGGATCCGGAATAGGAAATCCCGCTGAGTCGGTTAATATCCTTGTCAGTGCACTGGCGACCCTGACCCTGCGACGTTGATGAGGTATTTGACGGACGGAGTTGCGATGCCGGGTTATCTAGTGTCGAGCGACCCAGCCAAACCCAATTCTTATCGCTCGTCTCCTGTGGATCGCTTCCGTCTGGGGACTCCGGTCCGGCATTTGGTGCGGTTTTCCGGCGCCACTTGTTCCAGACGTGTTCCAGGCGCAGCGTGCTGGTCATCGGCAGTGCCGAATAATCTCTGTCCAGGTTGTTTCCTTTGCGGGCCCGGCTGGCGTAAACGATGCACGTCCCAACGAAAATGAAGATCGCCCCGCAGAAGACGGCCAACAGTACGTACATGCCGATCTCTAGCGGTGTCATGTGTCCGGCATTATGGGATGCCGGCGTCAGGGAAAAGCCGTGAACGTGCGTGTGACCGATCCTCGTGTGCGCATTGCTGTCGTCCTTGAGGGAAAGTTGACCTTCGCCCAGGTCCGACAATCCCGGCTTGGAGAAGGTCAACTGACCCTGGCTTAAACCCCGGGTGCTTGAATTGACCGGCTGCCGGCGTTTTATGCCGGACTCGTTGACAAACTGGACCAGGCCGCCACCTTCCGAGTGCGGAAGCGTGTAGGACTGCGTCACTCCGCCGGTCCGCGCGTCGTTCTGGACTCCGGTGACGGCACTTTGCCCAAAATCCACCTCCACCTGGATTTCGGTCGTCGCCAGCGGGTGCGACTGGCCTTCGATCCGGCACGAGTCCGGCATTTCGACGGTAACTGTGACGGTTCCTTTTCCTTCGGCTAAGGCCAACACCCGCGGTACCGGCGAACTGGGCGACGATGTTAAGGTGACGACTGACGAGTTACGAGCCTCTGACGTCAAGTGGAAGTGATGTGGGTCGATCTGCCGGACGGCGAGCGAGGTGCCGTCACTGAAGTGGAGTGTCGTGTCGAGAATAGCTTCCTAAACGAAGGGGAAAAAAATAAACAAATGAATAAAATAAAAAGATGAAAATCAATTTTAAGATTTTTAAAATGGCTAATGATGACAGACAGGATTGCCGAGCAGATAATTTATGAGACGGGCTGGCGTCCAAACTAATAACGAGTTTGCCACATGCAGCTGTTGAAAAGCCCAGAAGGCCAAATAAAAATACCCGGCGTCATCAACAACCATTTGGAAAAATTGCTCTTAAATACCACCAACCTTTAAAAACATTTCTTAAAAAATGAAAAGAAATACCATAAAAAAAAATAAAAATAGCAAATCGACTACGGCCCTTCACTTTTCGCTCCAGCTCCAATAAACATTATGGGAAAAAATATAAACAATCGCAATTTATATAAAATAATAAATATACAAAAACTTTACAAATATATATATTTATATACGGTAATATCAAATCTAGAATAAAAAATTAAATAAAAGAATCCCGACATGAAAGGGACAGAATTGGCCAGAGTCTTTCAGTGAAATGACGAGGAAAATTGATAAAACGCCAGTGGGAGGGGAGACAGAAAAGGACCTGGTATTTGGCTGATAGGCGGTCGGTGATGTCCACTTGAGCGACGTAGCAGAACTCGAGGTCCGGGTCGGCCTTGATGGCCAGCGACAGTCCGGAAATCACTTGAACCGAGGCGTGCGTCACGTCCACCTTCTCCGTCGTCACTCGCACTTCACGGCTGCCGATCACTTGGCCCGTCATCGGCGACAGCACCTACAGTTTCATTGACAAAATAAAGAATGCAAACACAAATGGACATTGGAATTGTATCTAGTTCATCAATTAGGAATGAACGGTACAGCAAATAAATAAACACAGTACAAAGAGCTAAGTTAATTTAACTCCGAGTTGAGGCACATACAGTCTGCTGTTTTAAACAATTAAGAAAAAACGGACCTGTATTTCTGTTCTGCCGTTTTTGACGCCCTCGACGACGGCCTGTTTGAGAAGGGCCACTCGCGGGTCTGACAGCCGGATAAACTTGCGGACCAGGTCCGTCACTTGAACGTAAGTCTTCCGGGACAGGAAGTACGAGACTCGGCCGGAATCGTGGTCCTCGGCGTAGAATTTCGCAAACACCTGCAATTATTTTAAGGAAAATCAAAAATTGAAGAAATTTACGAATTAATTTTTAAAATAAAACAAACACATGAATTAACAACGGGATAACAAACATATCAATAGAAGAATTACTATTTAACAGAACATTTTTAAAATCTCAACTAAATAACAAGTTAGATAGTTGAATTAATTCAACAAATAAATATTAGTTTCACCTGAAAGTTGGTCTGCTGAAATCGTGGCTTGCACTGGTTCCTTTCACCGGTAATCTTCCACCCGGCGATCAAATTCAACTTGACATCGTCCACCTGGATATCAAGCGGCATCTCGGGCACCCAAACCGTGATGGAGCTGGTTCCCACGGCGTTACCGTAACGGGCCACCAGCGTCGCGTTCTTCGAACCCCGCACCTCGGAACCGTCCAAATAGACCGACGTACACGACGACGACACCTGCATTGTAATTTTCATCCATCATTAGTATATGCTTATTAACACGGCAGATTTACATGGCGGAAACACCTACACATCAACTTTAATTGTCAATTTATAAAAGCTATATCGATTTGATAATAAACGCGAGAAATGATGAATCATTTCAGTGGTAATATTTATTGTAAGACAAAGTGAACGTGTGATATAGTAACCTTGAGGATGCTTTCGTCGGCCGAAGAGCACGTCGTCTGTAAGGTGACGTCTGCCAATTTGCCGCCCTGGCTCACCATGTAGATACGCAGCGGCTCCGAGACTTGGCGCCCTGTCAGCATCGCCGTATTGACCAGCTCCTTCGTCTTTCCATTTCAAAAATAACAACATAATGAATATTGAAAATATGTAAAAATAACCCGCCCAACACACAGAAATAATAATCAATAATAGCAACAAAAAGAATAAAATTACTATTCATTAAAACGGATGTAATTCGTTATTTAATATTACTTCAGCTAAGTTAATCACGCCCACATGCTCGCATGACATTCCATAGAAACAACAACTACAAAGACGATGGTTTTTACTTTGATCACGGGTAGCACGCTCTGCACCTCGTCCTTCAAGACCTCAAAACGGCTGGTCGTCTTCCTTTTTTCGTCGTCGCTGGAGTCGCGGTGCGGCGGCTGGTCGGGTCGATAGGGCGCGTGGTTGCGCACCGTCCAGGCCCACAGCAGCCGCACCCCGTCCACCAGATCGCCGCTCTCCTTCTCCTCCACGTCGACGGCCAGCAGCCATGTAAACAACTCTTGGCTCCTGTTACGCAACAACAACAACAAAACCCATTTACATTGAAACCAATTCAAATAATCAATAGCCTTAAAATCGTCTATATTATTAACCAAATATATCAACAATGCTCTTCTAAACAACACTAGCTATTTTTACGGTAATGCGACATTAAGCATATCATAAACATTCTTCAACTATCAAAACTACGTATTAAACTACGAACTATAAACTTGTTAATGCTACTTTACTAATTAAGACCATCATTGCTACTGAACAGTATTCGATTATATCGTAGACAATGTTAAAACCATCGACATTGCATAGCTGGACGCGTGCCCAAACTCGACAAATGTAAAACGTCAATGGAAGGAACGCACCTGGAACCTGTTCCACTACGCACTTTGCAAGGTAAACAAACGCGTCACTTACCGGTCCTTTCTGAAATAACACACCCTCTCTAATTCCACACACACAGCGTCTATTCACCACTTTAACCGTCTTTTAAGTTCAAAGTCATTTGAACTGCTTAATCTCTGTAGACATCTGACTAGTTCTTTGACTGTTGATGAACTGTTGATTTCCTAATTTTTTGTAATTTCCTATTTTACTTTTCCTAATTTTCTAAGTTTTTAATCAACTTCATTCAATTTAGTAATTACTTTTTGGTTCAACAGTTATCAAGTCTTATGAGGCAATTAATTACTTAGTTGGCTGATACAATAGACCAGTAGCAAGACTGTAATATCAAAATGAACAGATCAAAAGATACAAAATTAAAAATGGCTTACAAATAATACACAACCAAATAGTTTAATGAATTAAAATAAATCAAAATGAAAATCAAATTTTAAAAAAATACAAGAAAAAAAACAGCTTTAAATAGCACCGTTAAAATACTAATCTATTTCGTTTAAAAAAGGAATTACCCCGTCTGCGGCACCGCGATGGAGAAATTACGCACCACCGTGGCAAAGGCCGTCGTATGTTTGCCATTCATCTCGGCGTTGAGACTCCAGGCCGGGTTACACGCCGAGGCTGATACTATCTTCAAACCAGACTTGACTTTCAACCTGCACAAGTCAATGGAGAACACATTCAATCAATTCGCATTCCAGCTGATCCCCAGTCGTATTCAGAAAGGGGAGGCCGGCCGAGGCCAAACACACCGGAAGTCAGTGGCAAACTAAAATAAACATACCCAACCCCTCGCCCACTCAAACAAACCCGACGGTTCAGTCATCTCGTTAACAACAGCCTCTCTTTCCAAATCCATTCATTACATACATGTTTGAAAAGCCGTACATCATCTGTCTATCTGTCCATCTACGTAGCTGCGCCTATCTATGTACCTATCTGTTCCAATCCACATAACGAAGTGTCTATCCATCTATCTATCTATCCATCTACCTATATATCTATTTAGTATATCTGGATTCCACGGATCTGATATCTTGAAATCGATTTAGGCCTGCTTTAAAATTGATCAGAAGACGGCCGGTTGGTTTGCAAAGGGAAAAGAAAAGCTAATCTTGGAAGGTAATCCCTCACAAGATTGCCTGGCTGGCTCTGACGGTCACACAACGACATCCTCTCATCCGTTGAAAAGGGAAAACCCAGTCGGCGAGTTGGCAATACACAAACAGGGCCTTTTTATTCCAACTTTTTCTGTACACGTCTACCTAACTATCTTTACTCTAGCTTTTACTGTTGTCTATCTATCCGCCTATCTATTGCGTACCTACCTATCCATCTCTGTATCTACGTATGTAATCAGTTTGCAACACCATGTGTCTATCTATCCGTCTATCTACCTATACGTATCTACGTATGTAATCAATTTGTAACACCATGAATCTATCTATCCATCCATCTACTCTACCTGGCTATCCATCCGTCCCTGCATCCATCTGTCTATCTACACGAGTATCCCATCTACCCATTTAACCATCTATCTACCTACACCTACCTAACACTCGTCTACCCATGTCTAAATCAATCTATCTTTCTTGCTATCCAACTATCTATCAACCCATCCACCGACTCAACTATCTATATATTTAACTTACCATCTGACAGATCTACTTAAAACAAAACTCGGATAACTAAATAACTCAGCGTCTCCAAAGAAACTATATTTGGTGTCAACGTTCAATAAAACTTTCCACCCAGAGACCCTTCCCTTGGATGCCCCCGAAAAAATTCCCTCCTCGACGGTTGTTCTCCCACCCAAGGGCAAGGCGGCCCAGGTTCACCACTTATTGATCTGCAACTTGGAAGCGGGGCCAAAAGTTGATCTCCTAGTTGCTTCTTGACTCGCATCTTCTTTTCTTTTCTTCGACGCCGGTCGTTTCGCGGAGAACCTGGGCCAGGGGGCAGGGGAGGAGGAGGGCGGACTTGATTTATACCTGACAGTAATAGCGTAGGGTTCTTCCTTGTAAGCCGCCGCGCCGCTCGGTGAATCCACCACGACGCTGACGTAGAAAAACGAGCCCGAGTAGAGCGGTACAGCCGGTGTCACCAATCGAAGCTGAGAACCTGTCAATTTGTCAATATCCTCAAACGTTTAAATAACCATTGAAAGTACTGCTTTAGAATTTACATCAATTAGAATGTAAGTCGTTCAGTATGTTTGAAATGAAAAGTTCATACCAACTCACTCGTTCATATAACTATTGAATTTAAATTTTCAAAATTATATAAAGTGGACCAGTGTCAGTAATCAAAGCTGAGAACCTGTCATTCAGCTCAATTAGCTTTCCATTCTATCTTACTTATTTAATATTACATTAAACCTAGATAGTTCATTTTGTGCAAAAGTTCAAGTCAATACCCTCGTTGACCAGCAAATCACGATACGCGTACGAGTTCGGTACGAGACGGGCCGGAGGCAGCGGAACCTGAGGCTGGATGAGAACCGACCCCGGCGGCGGGAAACTGGACGCAGGCCTGTGATGGTTCTTCCGATGCACTCGCGCTTTCACGGGTTGCTCCCACGCGTGTGTGGCAAACTCGCGACAGTGCCCGTTTTTGGTCTCGTAGACCGAGTACGAGAGTTCAACGCCATTTTTCAACGCTTTGTTTGGTTTCTGTGTGGAAAACGACGGCGTCGTCAGGACGGCCGATGGCTGAACGGGCGGCCACCAGTCGTACGGAAGGGTGAGGTGGGCCAGGCAGACGCCTTCGACGCCCTGTGGGGAGCAGGTGGTCATCAGAGGAGAACCGCTATTGGGACCTCGGGCGTGCAAGACGACACATAGTTGTAGTAGAGACGCCGTGTCATCAGCTTCAAAGTAATCCGCCTCCTGGTTAACCTCCACACTGTGCGGGTTGTGCACGTGTCGGCCCGTGTGGAAGAGGACGCGGAGGACGGGATTTTCCTGACGGAGTTCCGAGCTGACGAAATGGGCCGTGATGTCGAGGGAGTGTGCGGTGGAATCCAGCGTCTGCCGAGTGGCGTTGGAAGGAAAATCCGAGTCAGGTACCACGTACTGGGCGGGAATTGTCTGCTTGGATTCAAAGGGACCATGCAACACCTGCATCTTGACCGAGTGTGAAGGGCGGACGACCGTCAGCCGTTCCCTGGTCAGCATCCTGGTCTTGACGGCCGAGCCGGGAGATGAAAGGGTGGAATGTGCATTTGGAAATGTCAGTGAAACGTGAGGTAAAGACGTTGAAGAACTCTGCTGAAAAAAGAAGCCGGCGTCCACTTTCTCAAAACTGAGCTGCACGCACCAAGACCCACCTGCGGGAACAGAGACAAGCAAGTGAAACTCCAAACATATAAATGCTACAGAACGGAGCTTACCCAGCAGCAGGGTGACTACGACTAGGAGCCGTATTGTCATCATATTTACTTTTCAACTTTGCACTTGAAGACACAAGTGATGAACACAGTTCGCCCCCATGCCCTTCAAAGGAGACGCTTTATCGACGGCGCCAATGAACGCTTCGTTTTACGCGCATCGATGGCCCCAGTCAACTACACACATAATCCCCAATGGCCGTCAAACTTGTTCTGGACACAATTTCATCCAAATACTGCAGCTGCGACGCAAATTTCAAGCACGCTGAGGAGACAACTTCACCAGGCATCTTCCTGCGCCATGTTTATACACAGTTTTCCATTCGATGGGCTACTCTGCGACGTTGCCAGACTTCTACAATAATGATAATTACCACTTTCAATGATAACTTTATCTGAAATCACCAAGTACCAGAACAGTAATATATTATAATTACATTAAATAAATTCTGCCTTGAACTATAAATAAGTGCTTCATCAAGAGTCTGATTTCTAGTGAGTTAAATGTAGAAACGAAATAATCAAACTCATTTTAAAACCAAGTATACTTTGAGTAATCATACCGTTTTTATGAATGTTAGCAGTATCCGAAGTAAACAATAACAGTCTTAATCAAGGACGACAAACAATTCAAAGATTAACACGAATGGGAAAAAATACAAGCGACCGTGTTGTCGAGGCCCATCTGCGTGACTATTGAGCGGCTCAAAGCCGTGCAGCATTTGGTAAACGGCGGCCCGCACGGAGCATGCTCCATTGCAGCCGTATTTTTCTCCCTCTCCTACTCCCCCTTGCCTTCTATTTATCTTTGTCTCGGCCATTCGAGCAGGAAAAAAAATAAAGGAAATGAAGTAAGAAAACGAAAATTGAAAATTAAATTACAAAATATAAAAAAACAACAACAAATAACAACAAGTGCCTCGGACCCGGACCAGTTTGTGAATCTGATTAACAAGTCTTCTTTCCTTTCTCGGAAACCGGTTTCTTCAATCATACTTGATATAAATGAGTTTTAACTATATTTGTAATAACGTGCTTTTTTATATGCTAAATGTTCATTTTTACATCGGTTGGTCAACGTTATTTGTAAAATTCAACGTCTTTTCCTTATCTTCACCAGCGGCGCTATTCCTCGTCTATCGCTTATTTTTTTCTCCCCTTTTATCCATCCGGTGATATTGATCCGGCGTGTCAATTTGAAATCAAGACGACAAGAGTCGGGTGACACCTAGCGACCGGTCGTAAAACCAAGACCTCACAGCTGTCTGTCGATCTGTCTATCGACGCATCTGCCAGTACCCCTTATACGGATCTACCTATCCATGTGTCTATGTATTTCACTATCCATCTAATTCCCTATGCATCTATCAAGCTATCTGACCATCTATCTGACCAACAGTAAAACATGGCACAACCAAAAGAATTTGTTGAAGAGATTTATTTTATTGACCAAACACTTGTTTTTGTTTAAAGACGCTAACAACATAGATACCATAAGGCACGTTAACAGTTAAAAAGTCTAATTCATATTATTGGGATGGCCTCTATGGCCGTCGCTATTTAGCTGCAACATAAAACCTGTTTAATTAAAAGTTTTTAAAAAAAGTAGAAATCAAACCATATGGAAGACAATAAACGAAAGTGTTGAGTACAAATTTGGCTACTAGTGGGGAACAAGGTGAAAAACAAGAGAGGAATGAAAAGATATTCTTTCAATTTATAATTTGTACCAATAAAATGGAAAAAAAAACTTATGAAATAACGCAGCCGGAAGGTTCGGGCACGGCTTCGGCTAACGGCGTCGATTTCTCCCCTGATTCCACCTCCGCAGCCCTGACTTGGATTTCGCTTTCCTCTACTTCTTCCAGACGTGCCAATGGTGAGGGCAGCGACACTGACGGAGGATGCCTCTCGACTAACTGCGGGATCTCCGGGTCGGGAGAGGCGACTCTGGGACTCTGTGGGGCAGGCACGGGCTAGTCACCACAAACAAGAAAAGTAAATCAATTCAAACTGTTAATATCAACTTAAATTTTTATATACTTAAACTTTATTTTGTTCTTCAGTTTTAAAATTCCAGAATTTCACATTGTCACATCCCTACGATACATATTTGTATTGTTGGGGTTGTTAATCCGTACTATATTCTTATTTATTTACCTATTAATTAACATGGAATTACAAACGAATTGTACTTTTGTCTTTGACATACTTGAGGTTCATTTCATCTATATGCAACTTTGCTGTTATCTGTAAAAAATATATAATAGTTCATAGTATTTCCATACAGTCAACAGAATTATATTTAAGTTGCGGTATTGTCTAATTGATTGATAATATTTACCGATGGATGGGACACAGGCAGTATCAATTTGGTTAAGACACTGATTTGCGGATGAATGACACCCATGAAGGGCCGGTATCCGTAGCAATCCGTTTCGGACCAGTGAATCAGCGCCAAGAGGCCATCGCGGACCCGAATGACCGTTTCCAGGCTGCTACTGGTGTTGCTGCTGTTGCTGCAAGGCGACTGGGTTAAAAGACCACGAGCCATGCTGACCATGCGCAGCACAGCCATGGCGTCCTTGAGCACCACGGCCAGGACAAGCATCCAGTCGAGGCACTCGGCTTCCGAGAAGAGCTGCAGCAGGTAGCGCAGTTGCAGCTCGCTCTGGGCGGGTCCTTTAGCTGCTTCGTAGTAGGCGCTACAGTTCTCCATGTCGGCGTGAATCGAATGCAGACTCCACGTGGATTCGTGCAGACTCTCGGCGTCGAAGGGACGGTCGTCGCCCAGCACGGATGCTTCGTCCATGTCGTGCACCAGGCTGCCCTCTTCTACTGTAATAAAATAATGATATAACATGAGAGTGTGATACTAATTCTACACAATTGATATATTACACAAAAATACACGTTACTAATTTATTCGCCTACTTAATAAACTCAAATTACGATCTAACCAACAACCATCCTACTAACTAAATACCTAACTAACTATGTATCTATCTATCTATATCTATCTATCTGTCTGATAATAATGATTACCTTTTGAGAAATTCGGTTTCAACTGGGCTTCGACAGTCTGCAGCAACAAGTTAGGCGGCGCCGCTTGGCGACTCGGCCAGGGACTGCCCACCGTCACCAGGCCTTCCGCAACACTCGGGTCTCCATTCCCATTGCCTACAATGCAACGCTTCCATTAATTTATGTTTAAATTTGAATGAATTTGCTTTCTTGTGTTTAAAGACATTCTTATTTTATGAACTATTATTTCTTTATTATTTATCATTAATCTTATTCCTTTACTTTGTTGGGGTTTTTGATTTTTTCCATTTTGTATGTCGTATTTATTTCAATATTCACTATTTATTTTTTGTCATTATAACTGAATGCATAAACAATTCATACTCCTGCAGTCAGTTTTAAGGTTAATGAAATATTACACCAAGACGAAAATAATTCAAACTCCTACAGCAATTTCTAATGTAACATAACATCATACCGGAATGGCTAATATAGCCACTGTCACCGACTCGCTGCCCCAGGCTGTTAAACGCGGAAGTGACATCGATCTCCAGCGCTTGGAACTTTTCATCTATACCGTTGACGCGACTCATCATCGATGATCTCCTCGTCGCTTGTGTCACCGGGGCGGTGGGCAAAGGCCACTGAAAGTCGCTGTGCACCCGCCGCAGGGCCCAGACGAAATCTTCAACTCGCGCCGCCCGGTGCTTTTCCTTGTTAAGCCACGTGACCAATGGGTACTCGAGGTAGGCAGCCATTTGTCCCAGGTCCTTTAGTTTTCCTTCGCTCAACAACCGCCGGGCGAATCTTTGAAGAATCACATCAAGAAAGAGCTCCTCCGCCGATTGGAACTCATTGGTCGATCCTCTAACTTTGGGCGGAGGAGCCTGACTCTCATTGGTCGATGGTCCCGACTTTTTCCGGATGACTCCTCCTTTAGCCTCTCGCTGATTGGTCGGCGTCTTGCTGTCGCTGGAGGTTCTGGTCAGATCGCGGTGCTGCACCTCACCCAGCGGGGTTTTGGGGCCGCTGGCGGTACTGAGGCTCCTGCTGCGGTGGACGTGCAGCGAACCAATCAGAAAGCTGAGGTCCTCTTCGCTGGGGCTAACAGGTGGAGTCGGTGGCGGCAGCGAAATCTTTGATGCGCTATTCTGTCTAACGCACATCGATTCCACCTCGACGGGGTCAATGGCCCTAAGGAATCGGACGAGGTCCTTGGCCAGGTCCCAGCAGCAGTTGTCCAGGGCGGCGCTGAGGAGAACAGTAGCGTACTCGCGGCTGACCGTCACCGGCTCCATGTTTTGCAGGATAATCAGGTAGGAAGCCGCTGTCTCCCACTGTTTCATCTCCAGGCATCGCTGGAACAACTGGCGCGGGTTGACAGCAGCGCTGAACAGGTGAGGCCACAGGGCTACTTCGGTTTTGCGGGCGCACTGGACGATGGTTTTCAGATAGACGGGAAATTCTTGGATGAATTCCAGGACGCTGGGCAGCAGGGCATCGGGAATGGGTTCCTTGCTGGTGGCCTCCTCCTCGAGGACCTCGTGCAGCAGAAGTTCCAGCGAGTGCGGGAAGTAGGGAAGATTGGTGCAGCCTCGAGCGATCTCCCAGGCGTGGAAGCCTAGATTGCGGCGGATCAGCTGACGGAAGATGTGGTGTAAGTAGACCTGACTGTTGCGCTCCAGGACGCAGGCCGGGATCCTCTTGATCCACGCTTTCTCGCCGCTCTGACCACCACTCGGGAAAAAAAGAGAGTCTGTCTCGACGCCCAGGAGAATAGCTTCCTCGAAAAGGACCGCTAGAGGGTAGATCTGAAGCTGGAAAGGCAGCATGATCCTCTTGGACATGAACGTGTGCGTCTTGTCGCCGTCCCGGGGGTAGAGGGGCAGCCAGACGCGCATACCGTGAGCTCCGCAGCACAGCCAAAGCGCCTGCAAATAAAAGTTTTTTGTACAATACAACTTACGATAACAATTTTCATTACATATAACAAGAAGTAACATCAACATAATACAGAAACAGAATTTATACATTACGGTAATGTATTAATTTAAATTAAGATGTGCATAAACAACAGAGTCGAAATGAAAACCCTAGTTCAAGTTGAAACCAAAGACAAAAACACAAAATTCAACATGATACAGAAGCAATATGAAGGAATAGTAGTACATTTAACTTACAACTGTACTTAAAGCAAAACCAGATCTTCCTATCGAAATGGCAATACTAATAAAACGGAAACAAAAACGGGGGAAAAAAAACATAGCACAACAAAATAAAATACGTTTAAAAAACCACAAACCCAAACAAACAAACCTGAGTTAAATGCGGTTTCTGCCGGCACCCAAGCCCGGGCAGCGGCACCCACAGCGTCTCCACCCCTGATGCCAAGACCGTCGGCGTCGTGTACCAGGGTTTGGTCGAGGCATCGTCCGGTGAGTCGGCCGTCTCCTGGTGAACCAGCAGCACCCTTCCGCAGACATTCAACAGGATGCTCTCGGTCTCGCTGGCTTCATACCGATTGGGTTCTGTGCTGAGAGTTGTCAGGGTAGCCGCTACCAGACATGCCGGATGCAACCCGATGGTGCTAACGTCAATCTCCTGGGCTTTGCTCAGAAAGGCACTGTTGATCAAAGAATCTGCGCGCTGCTCAATATCGTACAGATGGATGCTGCAGTCTGCCGTGTAAACGAGGAGTCTGTCCTTCAAACCGCTGAGCAGCAGAATCTGCGACGAGACCTGCAATGAACTGCAAAAGGTGTTATCTAATCTTGCGGAATCTCGCGGGTAAATGCGGATTTCGTCTTTATCGGCGCTGATGTTGTAACAGCCCAGGATCAGCTGGTTTCTCCACCAGAGCATGCCGCCAGTGACGATGAAATCCTTCTCCTGAGATTCGTTTCCAAAGAGTTTCCAGCGGCGCGACTGGAACGAATACAGGGCGAAACCGGCGCGTCCGGCAACGGCCAGATTCTCTGTGCTGCTGTCCAGACAGGCGTAGCGCAGCGGCCAGTTTCCAGCCATGTACGAACTGGGCACTTGGAGAATAAGCCACTGCTTGCTGCTGAGTATATTCAAGTCGGCGTTGCTGTTGGCCACCTTCCGCAAGGGGGTCGAATCCTGCAGGTTGATGTAGATACGATCCTCGCCGTGCAGATAAAGCTGCTCCCGCGAACTCATGCAAGGATTGGCTGTCAAGGGGCTCTTGACCAGACTTAGTTGGACCAATCGGTGATCTCTGTCATCCCAGCAGCCTAGCAAGATGTGATAGCCTTCAATGCCCCAGTCTAAGGCATGTACTTGAAGTGGCAGCGGTTTTGATGGGTCGTGCGACTGTCCGTAGTCCCAGGTTAGAGAGCAGAGAAGTAACGATCCGAACGTCGACCATAAGGAAAGGGCGCCACCGGACCAGGCTAAGGCTAAACAGCAGCCGTCAGGACTCCATTTCAGCGAGCGGACGTACCCTGGAGAACCAGGGAAATCTCTGCTGCTCAGCTGCAATGAATGGGAGAGCTGTAAACCTCCGTGGGTTTCGTCAATGGAAAAGACATCAGCGCTGGAGTTGCGCCGGCCAAAGGCGATCAAGCGGTATCTGTGGTTTATGATCGTGGCCGAGACGTCCTCCAACGGAGCCCAGATGCCGTTGACCTGGTTCGGGTCAAACTTCAGCGAAGACGCCGTGAGGAACGCTCCACGGCCATCATTGAAAACAACGGCAAACCCGCCGAGAAGAGGCGAGTAATCAATTTGCGTAATGTAAGTATTCGGCTCCGTTATGGGAACCGCTTTGGCCGACAGCTGGTCTGTGCAAAACGGTATCCGGCGCAGGTCAAGGCAGTAGTCGCGGTTCAGTGTCCCGTCCCACCGATATCTCAGGACGTGGCTCCTGTTGGTGGCGACCATGATCTCATCACGGAGGCAGCTGGTGCACGTCGCTTTGCCGTCAATTGGTAAAACCTGCTGCAGTTTCAGTACGAAGGCAGGGACGACATCTTTGAGAAACAGCTCAGCACTCTCTCGTCTTAGGCCCGGAGTCGTAGAGTCATGTTGTTCATATAGTGGCTGCTGGTTGGGCGAGAGGCTCAGTCCATAAAATGAGATGTAGCCCTTCGATGTCTAATACGTTTAAAAAGAGAGAAACACGTTTTTGAATTGACATGCAAGCCAATGGACTTCGCTTTGAGTATTTACCGTGATAGCTAGCGCAGACGAGTCGGGTTTCCATTCAATTTCCTCATTCTCGCCATACTGCTCAACAGACTTCTGATCACTTTGCCATGTTACGATCAGCACGCAAGGCTGAAATTATGACTGTATGTTAATCAAGTTGCAATTATTGTTTTCGATTAAGGAAAGTACCTTGGTGTAGTATATAAACAGAGCGTTTGACGTCAAAACAGCAATTAGAACTCGGTCCCTGTTGTAAGCTATTTTCTTGATATTTACGTCTCCGCCAGGTAAACGAACAACTTTAGGCCAACCGACGGGGTAGTACATTTCTGAGATGGCAAATTGCAAATCATAAATAAAGCTTTAAACTAGTTCAAGGAGAGCACACAGTGAACAGCATATTGAAGTGACCTATGTTGTCACAATTCCTTCGGCTTTGGACGGACTCGATTTCGCCCCACCAAGCGGCTGATGCGAACACTATTTGCACTAAAGAGTTGTTCCAGTACTGGATTCTCATGACTTGATTTTTCACATTGAACCCTATCGCTTCATAGCATAAGTATTTAAACAAATTCAAATAGAATTAAAAATAGCCCAAAGTAACGATACAGAATTAGAAAACCAATAGAATTCGACAATGGTCAAAGTTAAACCAATAGAATTCGACAATGGTCAAAGTTGCACGGTTTATTTCGACAATCGCATTACAACATACAAGTTCAGTTTTCAACCACTTTTGACAGAGTGTCAGCATATTGGAACTCAGGGCTGTTTTCGTACTCGCACATGTCAAGCGCCACCTCACAGCTTTCTCGAACCACGCGGGCTGAGTCACTGACGTACTTTTCCAAAACCTCACGGCACTCATCCACCGCAATGGAACCAAGGGCTTCGGCGCATTCATGACGCACCATTTCGTTCTCGCCCGACTCCTTCAGTTTCTCAATGAGCTGCGGGATGCAGGCAGGGTGTTGCATCTGCCCGAGGACATAGGCCACTTCGTGACGAAACAGAGCGCTGCTGCATTTCAAGCCTAAATAAAAATTACTTAAATTCAATTTCATCATTCAACTTCAGTATTTTAATATAGAGATGTACCATCAGCCAAAGCAAGAACAGATTCTGTTGTTCCAATATTCCGCAGAGCAAACATAGCACGGTATCGTTCAAACAGAGGCAGTTCCTCATTCAGTAGCGCCTCTCGCAACTTTAGGACGTCCTTCTCTCCTGAGGGCGGTGTCGGGTCCACAGAGTAGTACGGATTCTCCGACAAGCCTTTCTGGATTTGGGCATTCTTTTCCTGGTCAAGGACCCACTCAATGCGTTGAACGGCTAGCTGGCAGGTTTCAGCAATCTCGGAACGTTCGTGACTGCAGTACTCTCGTAGGGTTGGCAGGGCTTCAGCAACACCCAGAGCGCCAAGTGCTTCTCCTGCAAAAATCGCATATTATACATTAGGGATGTGGGTAGTTAAACAGATAGTTGAAAAGGTGAATAGATAGATAATGTGACAGTTATTACGATGACTAGCCGAGAAGTACCAACATACAAACCTGCTTCGTGTCGAACCATTGGCTCCTGAGCGTCATCCTTCAGGATGGTCAATAGAACTGGGGCTGCTGTTTTATCCTGCATTTGACCAAGGCAGTAGGCGAGTTCATGTTTCAGCAGTGCCGACGGATCGCTGAAACAGCGTGAAATTCCCTCAACAGCTTCAGGTCCACCTAGGTTACGTAAGCTAAACAGAGCGCGAAATCTCTCCTTCAGCGGCCGATTAGCGTCGTTTAACACGTCGGCGATGGAAGCAATGTGCGACTTGGTAATCTCCTTGTGAGGCATCGTCGAAAAATCTTAAATCTATTAAACTGATGGTGCAAAATGACAGTTACCAGATTACACGTGGGCTCTGGTTGCAGTTCGGTAAATGCTCTATGCGCTCTAGCTCAATATTTTCTGTAGCGCCATCTAGTGCTAGTATATTTAACTACGGATTATTTGAAGCAATGATTCCTCTAAGCCGACCTTTCTGTAATCTGATGGTCAGATACAGATAACCTTATGGGGGGCCGTTTCCGCCACTCACTTAAATATTATTTTCGATGCACTTAAACATTTTTCCTGATAACCTAAGCGTGTTAAGGTCACTTAGGTAAT
>JAIQCU010000182.1:0-76108 GCA_022114935.1 Leptestheria dahalacensis | reverse complement strand
GTATATGAGACGACCCAACTTTTGACGCTCTTTTCAATTGCAAATTTCCCAGCTAATGAATAATTTTAGAGTCTTCTTCATTCGATTGCTACGCACAAACACACATAGCAAACAACAAAGACAGTTCATTCACTGAACATTATTTAAATGGGATCTAAAGTACGGCAGACAAAACCAGGTTACCTTAAACTAACTACTGCGGGAGAGTTTAAAATAGCGAACACAAAACTGAATTATAGCTACGTAAGTACTGTACTGTGGTGCAGAAAAGAAAGCAATGGAGACAAACTATTCCTCGGTGAGGGTAGTACTATGTTTGATTATTTAATCACGGCGTCTTAATTAAAGAATCGTGGTTTACTGTTATGGCCTAGAACGACTCACTTAATGACGAAAACTGAGTTGATAAATATCGGATAGAAACCCTATGATTCATAAATTCTATAATGAAGGTCATTAAGCTAATCAAGCACTTTGGACTTTACTTTCCTGGTTCAACTTTCCCGCGTCGAGATAGTGAAAGGGCCAAGGACATCACGGAGGACATTGGGTACAAATGTGGCAGTTCACTACGAAGTTAAGTTGTACGAAGTACGTTGCATAAGGTACTGTCATGTCGATTAACATGTCGCTGCTTTAAAAGTGGAATGGCAAGGTTAGGGGAAATTGAAGTTGCTATAAGAAATGGGTCTCTTTTGTTTAATCGTAATATCAACAGGGATTTGAATTAAGTGTGTGAATATCGACTAATAACCTGGTAATAATTGATTTTCACTAAATGACCCATTCTTTTACCTGAAGCTCGTAGTTTAACCCTATAGATAAATAGGTAGACAGACATATATATACATAGATAGATAGGTAGATAGATAGATAGATAGATAAATAGATAGATAGATAGATAGATAGGTAGATAGACAGATAGATATAAAAATAGAAGATAGCTAGATAGATAAACCGACAGACAGACAGACAGACATATAGATAGATAGATAGATAGGTAGATATAGATAGATAGATAGATAGATAGACAGATAGATAGATAGGTAGATAGATAGATAGGTAGATAGGTAGATGGATAAATAGGATAATAAATAGACAGACAGAAGACAGATGATAGTTTAATAGATAGACAGACAGACAGACAAATAGATAGATAGATAGATACATTTATAGAAATGGCTAGAATGACTCACTTAATGACTTAAATTGATTCGATAAATATTGGATAAAAAAACCCTGTGATTCATAAAGCTTAAATTCACCTCACTATTGATTCACTTTATCATTTTGTGGCTCATAATTGACTCCCATCATGACTTAACAAGAGAAATGCCCAAAATGCATCATTTTATTACTCTGTCGTGACTCACTAGTGGAATCGACTTAAATGATGTCAATCAATACAAATATAAAAAATTTCGAACCCTAAATTGTACATTAAATGACTCATTTAATGAATTTCTGATGACTCGATAGAGAGAATCATTAACATAAAGTCAATGAATATCAAGAGGCTTGTGAAGCATTGATTCTCAATAGGTGACTCATTCGTTGACTTCAGTGACTCATAGATCTACGTACGAATTGAATGAGTCATGTTTTTATTGTGACTCTCACAATGACATGACATCTAGAATGTCTAGAGCGACTCACGTAATGACGTAATGATGACTCACTAACAGAAATAACCTTAACTGGACCAATTAACATCAAACTTTAATAAAGTTCTCAACCAATAGGTCATAATGAATGACTCACTGATTCATTTGAACAAATCACGATTCACTATGACTCCCACTATATGAATCCATAACGAAAAATGCCGGGAGTGGCTTTTTAAGACTTTGGAATGACTGAACAGGCGCCGGCAGAAAGACGGACTGCACCCAGGAGATGATCGCTCTGGGCCTGGGGACTTTCGCCGGTTCCTTCGTCGGATCCATGCCGATCACGGCGTCCTTCGGCAGGAGCTCCGTCCAATCATCCAGCGGCGCCAATACTCCTTTCGCCAACTTCTTCAACGGTAAATTTTAACTGTCTTATGAATCCCTTGCGATTCTTAACGATTCTCTGGTGAATCTCTTATCGAATTTTTGAATCTTTATTATTGTTTATACGAGATTAATGAATTGGTTAATTAAATGAACGAATCATTTGAATGAATCACAGGAATGATCGTTTTACTCGCACTGGGTATGGCGATGCCCGCGCTGGCTTACATCCCGAAAGCGATCCTGGCGTCGGTCATCATCTGCGCCGTCTTTCCCATGATTGAAGTGCACGAGCTGAGACCCATGTGGAGAGCGAGTCGTAAGCACTATGCAATTCGTTCATTTATGATAGGTACAAATTGAATTGAAGTAAATAATATAAGTCCTACAGGGAGATATTCAAAAAATAGTCACACGTGGTTCATAAGATTGCCGCTAGGTGGCGGTGCCAAACATCAACACGCCGGTTCAATGGTTGAAGTTGAAACTAGACATGGCGGTGGCGACGTTGAAGCGATACACTTCTAGAATAGAATTTTACTGTGTATTATGACATATAACGTGAATTAACGTTAACTTTAATGTGTGAAGTTAAAAAATGGAATCTATTCGTACTGTAAAGTGGTTTAATTGGGAAGTAAGTTGGGTTTCGACTTGGCTTTTACACATACAACCATGATTTTAACCGATGTGTTTTCCACAACTTTGTAAACGTAAATTTTTGTAATGAAGTAACATTGTCTTATTGATAGGTGTAGATCTCGTCCCGTTCGTCGTCACCTTCCTGTGCTGCGTCTTCCTGAACATGGAGTACGGGATCCTCATCGGTGCAGCCGTGCATCTCTCCATCTTTGCGTACCAGACGAGCAGACCTGCCATTACGGTGGCGGAATTTGAGGTGAGGCTATTTTGCTTCAAAAGAGCAGACGAGCGTCTACGTACAAGTGCCACCCATCGAACGATGCTAGTAGTCTGATTAAGTCATTTAACATACCAGTTACAGTTAGGTGAACTATGAGCAAGTGACTAGCGTTAGCTCTTTAGTTAACCTGTTAACAGTACCTCTATCAACTCGTTAATGCTAAGAGACAGTCATTGAATGATTACATTCTGATAATAGCTGATTATCTCATGAATAGCTAGTCTAATTAGTCAAATACAAATAATGTTTCTGATTTCCATTTCAGGTGGGTGACTTGAACGGTCAGAGCCTCCGCGTCGAATCGAGCGGGACACTGCACTTCCCGAGCGCCGAAAAGCTGCGGGCCACCGTCGGCAGAACCATCCTGCGGGACCCTCCCGGCAGCGTTGTTCTTGACTTGAGGAACGTCACTCACATGGACTACACGACTCTAAAAGTAATTATGACTTCTATTCATTACAATAACATCACAGCACATAAAAGTAATTAAAAGTTTTAAGAAAGGCTTAGCTATTAAAATTAAAATAATTGAAACGTTTTCGTTTTGCAGGTGATGAAGTCGTTGGTCAAGGACGCTGCGGGACAGGGACCGCTTCACTTCACCAACGTTCCGAAGACCCTCGAAGAACAGTTGAAGACCATCCTCTCCCAGAATTATCGTTTAATTTAATTTAATTAAAACCCTAATATTAATGTAATCTACACACATAACTCTCTAATTTATTCAAGTAATGGTAACTTTAGTAATACTGTTCTTAAGAGATTACCTCAAGGGGCTGTTAATGAAATACACGTGTTTTTTGTCAACTTTCGTGTTATAGTTAAATTACTATTAATAAGATCTATTTTTTTTTCGGACAAAAACAAATATTAAAAATGCTGCATTACCCGATCCGCGGAACTGCCGATGTCCGGTGAGGAGAGGTCGAAGCTAACCAGCTTCAGACAAAGTTTTCGGGAAGTTCACGGCCACCGGACTCGAACCGTGAACCTCGCCTACGACTTACCTTCCACCAGTTGAAACTCCGACGTCCTTACCGATACACCAGCAGGGCAGCTTACCGGACTACTCTCGAAATTCCTATTTCGCATTCACTCGAGAAATCGCAAAAAATATAATTCTACCGCTGTTAGTTTCAAACTTCACCGCTAGATGAGGTACCAATCTTATAAATTGATGGGGTGAATTCAGATGAACAGAATAAGAGTATTAACTGCAAAAATTCTGTATTAAAAAGAGGGAATTGAAGACAAAATTAGAGACGGTTAGACGATCATTCACCCGAGATACCAAAGACTTTAACGGTGCCCGCGTCGCGTGTGGCGTCGTACTTGTCCTTGTCGTCGCAGGCGTAGGCCAGGAGGAGGTTCCTCGGGTGCCACGACACGGTGAAGGTAGGCGCCTCGACGGGAACGTCGACCACCTTCTCGCCCGTCTCCAGATGGCTGACGTCGATGAAGAGATCCTCCGATCCCGAGGCCAGCATCGAGCCGTCGTGACTGAAGCTGAGCGTGCGGACCGGCCATTCTAACCTATTTTTTTAAATCAATCAAATATGTAATGAGATTCAAGTTGTAATCAGAATTTAAGGTTTGTAATGATGAAAGACAGACCTCGAAAAAGTTCTCAGACACGCAACTTCTGCGCAGTCCCATAATGAGACGAGGGCGTCAGCCGACCCCGTGGCGAAGTACGCACCCGTCGGGTCGAACTCTATGCAAATGCAGTTGGCAGGATGAGCTTGCAGGACGTGCACCGGTTTCAGTTCTGGATAACTAAAACACGAAATATTTAATAAATTGGATTGCCGTAAGACGCGTTATGGCGAACGCTTACTCGAGTATGTGAATACACCCCTGGCCGCTGGTCAGAAAGAAAAGACTGCTCTCCTTGTTCCACTTGATCTCGTTGACCTCGAACTTGAACTGCTGCTCCGTGCGGATCTTGTACGAACGCGCGTCGATGAAGGTCACCAGGTCCTCTTTGTTGCCGACTGCAATTGAGTTGCCATCGGGTGACCACGTGATGTTTATATTCTCACCTGCATAAACGGGTATAATCATGTACAGACGCTAACTTGAATGGTTAGATGTTGACGTTACCCTTAGTATTTACTGTCGCAACACACTTTTGAGCCCGGGCGTCCCACACTCGCATTGTTTTGTCCCCGCTGGCCGTGCTGAGGAGGTCGGGATGAGTCTCGTGCCAGCAGAGTTGGTCGACACTGTCTGTGTGGCCGCGGAAAACTTGATCTTTCACCTATTGGCCATTTAATTTTATTAGTTTTCAGAATAAGACAGCTGAATGAATGGTTACATACCAGTCTATCGTTCTCAATGGACATCAAGCAGACAGTCTTGTCGAAGGATCCCGAGGCCAGTCGTCGGCCGTCCGCGTTCCAGTCGACCGAGTGAACTTTAGCCGAGTGGGCATTGATATCTTTGACGCGGTTGTGGGTTTTGAAATAATTTCTCAATTCATCTAATCCTGTCATTTTTTTTAAATATGGAAATGGAAAATGAAAAAAAAGTTTTCAAAAGCAGAACGACGCCGGCAGAATGTAAACAATGTGATCATGACAGTATACAGCGTTGCCAGATTTCCAGAATTTCTCAAAAATGAACTTGTATTGACATGGAGTTATTTAAGTTTAAGTTATTTAAGACATCATTTAATTTAGAAATTTAAATAATTCATTTTTTCTGTGTAGTTTTGTATTAGATTCATAGTTTTGATTAATTTTAATATTAGTTATTTACTTGATTCATTGATTTGTATTACAGCCTATAATCTTATGCTATTTGAATTGAAATATAATTTACCTTATTTCTATTTTAAGTTAGTTTACTTAACGCCACTATTAGATAACACAGAAACATAACTATACCGTACTTACCAATCATATGATCATCTAGGGCTTGATTAATCGGGTTTAGGATTCATCCTCCGAATTCTTCAATTATAAGGATAAGCCAATTAAAGTTTCATTCATTCCTGCTGTTTGAATGAAGCACTCGGGGCGACCTGGTGACATAGTCAGGTTAAAAAGGTTCTATTGTTGCCTCTCAATATGGTCGACGTGAAAAGGAGCCATACAACAATGGAAAACCAGTCATGAATGGCAGCAGAGTCATGCTGCCTGCTTGTCCAGCCCGTTTTTCTGGCTTCTTAAGTGTCTCTTTCCACCAAGATAAGCATCACACAATGACAAACAATTACACCATTCAATTAGCCCATACAGAAAACATAATGCAAGATCTCTATATGTTCAATAGCCCACCAATCTTCGTTCCATTCAAACCTAAAAGAATTGCGTCAGTCGGGCTCGTTATTCTGTCAAGGAATTTGTAAATAACGTCTCAGCGGGTCAGTCTTCACGGGCTTTTCAACCTTATTAACCTGTAGATTTGCCCCGAACATTCATTGATTGGATATACAGCATGACAGATTTGCGGGAACCAATGGGTGTATATCTTCATTTCAGTCGATAACCAATGAGAAAACGCTATGAAGTGGATGCTAAACCAGCATCACAGACCGCCGGGCGATGATAAATGCCGGCACCCCAACTATCCAAACAGCCATTTCTCAGTCAGACACGCACACTCGAGGTTCTTCTCCTGGGCACTGCAACCAATAAGATGACAGTGGTACCCAAAAGTGACCGTGTTCCTCCACTGTTGACACCAGATTCAGATTCGTCGCAACCTGCAAAATCCAAGCAGAGAATCAGTTTCTCCATCGAATCTATAGTTGGCGAGAAAACTTTGCCACACGTGGACCGGGTTCCTGAACTCCATCCACAGGGACCGAATTTAGCAGTCCCGCACCTGAATCCTGACTATTTCCAGTCCCACCAACTTTCCCGTTTAAAGTTTGCGCTTCTGAATCAATACGCCGTGATGCCGCCGACTGTTTTCGGACACGGCCCGAATCCTCACTGGTGGATCCTAGCCCAGCAGGAGCAACAGCAGAGAATCCTGGCGGGATTCAGGCAACCGGCCGATGGATTAAGCAGTGACTTAAACGCGTTCTGGGTGTCACCATTCAGAAAGATGAAGAGGGTCCGGACGGCTTTCAATCCGAACCAGCTTCTGAGACTGGAGCGAGCTTTCGAGAAGAATCACTACGTCGTAGGGCAGGAAAGGAAGCAGTTGGCACGGGATTTGAATCTCACTGAAACTCAAGTAAGTTCTAACGAAACCAAGATCGCGAAGTCTATAAGCTAGCTCGTGATTTGCCCTGCGGCTATCAGTTAGTGCTAGATACCCCCGCAGGGCAAATAGGAAGCCTGTATACGGTGACTTACTGGTGAATACGTGAAACTGAAATGACGCTGTTTGGAGTTTCAGGTTAAAGTTTGGTTCCAGAACCGACGGACAAAGCAGAAACGCGTTTAGCAGGATGGCGAGGACCTACAACAGTCAATCTCGCGGCAAGAAACAAGTGACGACCGCCACGAAGAATCCGACGCGGAGTTGCAAGTCTCAGACGACGACAATCAAAATTTTACTTAAAAGATTTCATCCAGTCTTGCACTTGGCCACACGTGTGTACATTTCAGTGTTTTAGTGTCTTTGCAATACAAATTTTCATCTTTGAACTCTCACTTTCCAAAAGCAACACATAGTGGTGGCTTCATATTTGCCCTGAGGCTATTTGTACAACTGACTATTGCAAAACTTAAACCGTTTTGTCTTGAAACTTACACTAAAAATGAGAAAGTTGGTTTGTGTTGGGAGTTGGGAGACACGGGTAAAGCAGCGATTATGACAATTTGAACTTTTTTCAGGAGTGCGCGAGGTTTTCAACAGTGCTAAGCACCGGGTTTAACATTTATAAAGGAAGTCTGAGTTGGTTTACTGTATTCAGTGAATCATATCGAACACTGTTCAGCACCAGATTAATCACACGAGTTCGATTCAAACCGTATAACTTATAGGAATCAACAGCTAAAACAAACTTACACCCGAGTTGGGCTACTCGTGAGAGACAATCTAAAAATTCTCTTAGAAGTCAAACTATTAAACAGCAGATTAAACACATGAGCTCATATTGCCCAATGCGTCTATTACCATTCGACGATCTATATAACTTCGCCATCTAAAGTTCAACAGTGGTTAACAGCATGTTAATAACATTCAGATGCCCTTTGTTCTTTTATCACGTTCAACCGTAATCCTAATTTACTACAAGGTTGTTGGTAAATGAAAGATGGATTGCAAATGGTGACGCGCGCGTCTATTGGCGTATCATTACGGTTTGATGAATGCGTCGAGCAACTCAATTGAACTGTTGGGCGAGTGAATAGAAAGTGTCGAGCATTATAAGGGGAAAACTTCATCAAAGTCTCATTTTGAAATGCTAACTGACACGGTGGTTCCATTGACTAAGCTTTCGCCATTGAAAAGGGCAGCTCGAACAACACACTACGGGCATTTCAAAACGCTGACTTTCAAACCGGCAGCAACTGCACACACAGGGAGGAAAGGTGCCCAAACGGGGGAGAGAGTCTATTATCAAGTGAACAAGCCCTTTTGTGGTAGTCGTTCACAAGCGCAGATTAGCGTGAACATTGCATATACTGTGCAGCAGGCTATACATACACTGACCATAGGTTCCACTCGGTTCCCCTCTCCCGCCCGGTATCTTTTTCAGTTCAAATCAACGCATTGTGTGTAGTTATACAAACAACCTCCCCATGCCTTCTTTCTCTCTCTCTCTCCCTCTCTCGACTTGTAGCTTTCAGTCAATCTCCGGAGCCCACAATGGCCCTCTTGACGGGCTGTATAAATTCATTCAACCGGTAACACCCGTCTAATTCTCGGCCGCACAGCTTCTACCGAGGGGGTGTTGGGGTAGGGGGGAGGAGGGTTCGCAAGTTCACGGGGACTGTGTTCGAGTTGTACAGAATCTTTGAAGCATTTTCTTGGGATTATTGAGATTTTCCAAGATTCTGGAAGGGATTCTCAGGATCTTGTTGTGGGGGTGATTTTCGAGGATTTTTAGAGCAAATTTTGGGGATTGATTCTGGAAATTTTGATATTTTCAGGATTTCGAGGATATTTTTGAATTTTTGGGGGATTTTAGAGATTCTTAAGGGATTTTCAGGGTTTTCGGTATTTTTTGGAAATTTTTTTGTGACATTTTCGAGATGAATGGGGTTTTGTAAAGAAGATTTTCGGGATTTGCATAGGGAGAACTTTCTGACTTGCGGCATCTACTGTTCTCCTAAAGAGGGTTCCGTAACCCCCTCTCTCTACCCCAAGAGTCAGAGGTCAGTCGGCACTTGAAAACTCGCCCACAGTTATGCGGAAATCATCAATGCTCCGACACGTTTTGGGATCTCCTCAAAGGAAAAAATGATTGAAAATTAAAATAAGACGTCTTAAACCGTCCAAACTGTTTCCCTCTCGAAACCCCATCAGCCAATTACACATCCCTTTAGGATGACTGTGAAACCAATTAGGTCCTTTTGACACCCTACCATTGACCCCCAAGGGGTGACCTGTCTCGTAAGGGTACGGGAAAAGGTCAAGCGGTTGTAAACGATAGTCATCTTGTTACTTCTCAAGTTCTAGGCTCAGCCCTTAATTGAGCGGTGTACATTTCCCTTCACTTCCATGTTTTCCGAGATGGACATTGATTAAGAAAGACCTCAAAAAGTTGTATTCGTTTTCGAGGTCTGGGTATATATACTTTCAATAATGATGTATCATGAAGTGGGTTGGCAGGTTCTGTGGGAACGGCACACCCGCAAACTCCACCTGTGGGCGGGCTCTTACCTACCGTTCCCCTCCACACACACACACGTGAAAGTGCTTTACACTTTGGAGCTTGCGTTGTTCACAGTCAACTTATCAGGTTCTATCAAAGTTGTGGCTGCTTGTGTTGTGTTTATATATCGGTTTCCTCTATCAGTTGTGCTCTTCATCGAGTATTATCAATACCACGGGGATATATCTCCTATAAAGCAGACTGCAAATCAACACCGTCTTCGCCAGTTATCTCGTTACGATATCAACGAGGACCGTAGTTATGAATCACAAGTTATCATCTTAAGAGGAGGACTGTCAAGACGAAAGTTCCGTCACGATGCCCCGCACCGGGAACACAGCAACTAGCAGAACCGACGCCGAAACGCCGTCGGAAGCAGAACCCCGTCCCGGCGTCGGTTTCTCCGTCGATTTCCTCATAGGACGGGCTGCAGCTCGAGCAGGATCGCAGGTCAAAAGCAACTCCACAAAGTCAGAAGCAAGATCTCCGCAGTCCACTCCTGAGACGATCCGTCCTGAAAGCCCTACGTCCCATCAAGCCCTAAGGGATCATGCAGCAGCCTACCCAGCGACATGGGCCGGATTCACCGGATATCCGCTGTCAGGATCAATGCTGGACCTTGCTACAGTCGCAACAGTGAACAGATCATTCTACGATCCGTCAGAACATCACCGAGTATCTGGGTTGATGATCCCACCATCAACGGAGTCTGTTGGCACATTACCTGTTCTTCTTAACTCTCATCTGGTCCCGAGCCCCGCAGTGCCGCCGGTGCTTGTCCGGCCAGCTCCCGGCGACCTTCTAGCGCAGCACTGGTGGACCCTGACCCAAGCTAAACAGCAGCATCAAAGGTTCCTTACAGCTGCATCCCTAACCCAGCGATTTCCAGGTTTTCAGACACTAACAGACTTGCTAGTTTCTGGTTCGTGGCTAAGTATCTAGGTCTGTGTCTCTTTTTATAGGCGCCGAGTTCGCAGATCTGTTCCTATCTCCCTATCGTAAACCTAAGCGGATTAGGACGGCGTTCAGCTCGCCCCAACTGCTAGAGCTCGAACATGCCTTCGAGAAGAACCGCTACGTTGTTGGGTCTGAAAGGAAACAGCTAGCGCGGTCCTTAAACCTGAGTGAAACTCAAGTATTCATCACATCTGATTTACAGTTTGATAGATGTTGGATTCAAGATACTGATGATATTGCTATAGGTCAAAGTATGGTTCCAGAACCGGCGAACCAAGCACAAGAGGGTACAGCTAGACGACTGCGATGTTGAAAGCACCAGAGAGGATGACGTATCCAGGTCGGACAATACCACTGCGGGTGATAACGAAACGCACACCAGTGAGGGCGACCTGCTGGGACAAGTCGTGGACAAAAGCAGCGATCTCAATTACTAAGAAGACTGGGGAATCGTCTTTGGGTCTGCGTGTATAATTGATGGCCCCATATAGTATGTTATCCTTGCAGTCCTCGGGTATATCGGTTCGTTACACCAAAAAGGATATATATCGCGTGCGAAACGAGCTCTTGTTAAATGTCACGTTCCATTAGTGTGTCATCCCAGCCCTTCCCCCCAACCCCCCAAAAGTCACTGCGGAATAATAGCTTTCTTAATTGGCAGCCATTGTGTCGTGTTGTAAAGGCCAGAGATGAGCAATTTGCATAACAAAATATACTTTACTGATCATAACAACATTGTTATCCCGTATAAGCCACTTCATGTTGTTCTTACTTCGAGGAATTCACTTATAATTCACATCCCCATTCACCAGATTCACGGTATAGCAAAGATCGACCTAGAGTTGAAACAATCGGAAGATTACGTCCACTGTTCGACGTATACATGCAACTCGTAAGGTTGAACCTTGAATAGTGGGAATGATTCACAGCGATGCTCATGTATTCATTGGCAGCAATTGGGCAACAAAACGGGCTAACCGAAACATAGTGGAACCGAGCTGTCGTATAGCGGCCAGTTAAGGATTCCATTACAGCTACACAAGTCGGCAATCAGTGTAACGACAACTTGTGTTAGAAAAAATTAGGTCAAGAGAGATACTTTCGAACCCAAAAGTTATGTTCAACCATGTGGAAGGTATTTCGGTAATCTGGTTACCAAAGGGCTAATTTCGATATAGGAAAAGTTCCGTTGTCCTATACCGACGATGACAAGACAACATGGAAAGATAACCGTCACTGCATAGTTACACGCAAGGATGGAATAACTGGACGCATACTTTTTAAGTTGTCACTGTGCAAGTCACTTAAAGCATTTTTC
The DNA here is from genome assembly GCA_022114935.1 of Leptestheria dahalacensis. Lineage (NCBI taxonomy): Eukaryota > Metazoa > Arthropoda > Branchiopoda > Diplostraca > Leptestheriidae > Leptestheria > Leptestheria dahalacensis. The sequence continues at coordinate 64,139 of JAIQCU010000182.1, read as the reverse complement.
TTCTGGAAATATTTTCGTGATCTATCTCTTAATACCAATTCTTGTGTCTCGTGATACATTGTCGAACTGTGGATGGTAACATTGAAATCAAAAGGGATATGTAAAGGGGGTGTTTCTGTATTCAGCAGGCGGGGTTGAGAGAGTTTCTGGGGGGGGGAGGTAATTTAAACTTTGAGACCCCGGCTTGCTGACAGCTTTAATCAAGCAAGGGTTGGTTTGCAACCCCATAACGAAGTTTTGTGGCTTCTCTTTTTTATGGAGACCTTTTTCTATCTCTCTATCTATCTATCTATTCACCTATATTCATCCCCCTCACCCTTCCCCAACTCGCTACATGTGTCGACTCTCTTAAAGTTTCCCCAAGTGAGAGATTCTCAGTCTGGAAAAACAGTTACGCCGGATGACTGTCCGGGGAATTGCATTTATATTAACCGCCAATCTTGTTTTGTTTTTTTTACAGCCCCCCCCCGTAATCTGACGGCAGCGACGGTAACGCCATCTACCGGCAAAAGTCATCAGTTACAGACCGGATGTTGATCTAAATGCTGATATCTAACCATTCAGTAATTTCGTATAAAAAAATGATGCATAATTTCATGTAGGGTCAACAGTTGGCGACGTAGACGAATATACAGTAGCGCCACCTTGCGACGGAATGTATCATATTTGGAGCGGCCGCCATGTTTAGACTTCAAACTGCTGGAAGCCCTTTCCCCCCATATCGCTGGTTAATCGTTTAACGAGATAATTTATGCGTAAAATCGTGCAATTTGCGGTAGTAAGGAAAAAAAACACGGAGCTGAAGACTACAAGAATGACCGTCTAATTACATTATAAATGGCGAAATGTCTAACGTGTTGTTGTTTTGGGTTATACGCGATGGGGTCTTTATAATATGATGCGTTGTTCTTGTTTGAAGTTGTAAAAAAAGGCCCTTTTTATGATAGATCGCACCTAATGAATGGGTCGTGCACTGGTTATGGACTCTGCAAATGGCCACTTTAGCCGTACGTAACCCTGTCATTGAGTTTTGTGTGTAATTTTATGACAAGTCGCCAGCGGCCATTTACATGCATTCCTTCGCTGCTCATGCTTAAAAGACTTGTTTTTCAACTGGTAAAATGAACGAGGGCTTTTGGCCAAATAGCGTATAGAAATCCAGTGCACGTAAAAAGGTATACGTCATATTCGATTTCCAAGATTCCTTTGGATGATTACACCTTCCGGATCTGAGGAAAATTGCATAGAAATCAGTTTCTTCAGGTCAGCAACCGAGTAGTGCAAATACGGAACCAGTGTGTGCGGAAAGTGAAGTTATAATGAGGAAAGCGGGAAATTTGCGAGACAAGGGTGAAGATTTGGACATCGTGGGAAAACGACAGGTATGTGTGAAGAGAGACAGGTTATATACGAAGACCGGAAGAAAACGTACTCGTGTCTATGTCAATCGCCAATTTGGAAGCGGTCTCGCTCAGTGAAACCGATCTAGCGCCACTGATAGAGAGGACCAAAGGACCAGTAAAGGGCCGGACAAATACAGGACAAAGACGAGACAAAGATTGACAACGACTGGACAAAGACTGAAGAAAAACTGGACAAAGACAGGGTAAAAACTGGTAAAAGAAGGGCAACAACTGGGAAAAGACCGGAAAAGACTGAAGAAAAACTGGACAAAGAGTGGACAAAAATTGGATAAAGATCTATAAAGACTGGACAAAGCTAGAACGACTGGGCAAAGACTGGACAAAAACTGGACAAAAAACTGGACAAAGACTGGACAACGACCGGACAAAGGGCAACGAGTGGACAATGACTGGACAACGATTGGACAACGACTAAGTACTGGTAAGACTGGACATCGACTGGACAATGACTGGACAACGTTCAGAGGCTGGACTAAAAATGCACAACGACTTGACAAAGACTGGACAAAAACTGGACAAAGACAGGGACATGCGGTGATATATGATTCAATATAACGACCGTTTCAAAGACTCTTTCGTGAATCTCGAGTGACCTTTGGTAAATACTTTAGATGGTAGTCGATATTTAAAGTGTCTCACTATGCACTATGCTGACATGTTAATATACTCGCTATCAATACCCCAATACGTCAAAGAGTGACTTATTAATGGTCAACACCTGATAACTCTACAACGACTCGGCAATGGTTCACCAATAGGTCACTGAAGGACCACAGTATTGAATCACACGGTAATTGGTAAATGATTCACAAGAAACCCGCCTATGATATGTACTATTTACATCGAAATAGAGTTATTCAAATTACATCTATTGAGTCTATAGTAATTTTGGTGGATGTAATCCTACTGATGAATCTATTCACTAACTCGTCAATGATAGACTCAATAATTTGCTAAATGACTCACGTATGATTCGTATATAAACTCCGCTGCTCTCTATATCCACTCTATGATTCACTGAACGTTGTAAAGGATTAAATGTCTAAGACTTTAATGACTCCCTATTGACGTTCATAGTATTATCAATGATTCAGCGGGTGATGACTCTATGAATTTATATTAAGTCCATGGATCATGTTCAACTTGGAACTCGAACTCTTTTAAGATTTTTAAAAAACTTGCTGCAAATGATACTCGCTGTTCTTTGACAAATGACCAGCTGGTTTCATTTTCCATCCAACCTGGCAGTGGATCAGCCAAACACTTCGTCAAGTCAACTCAACTAATTGCTTTCACAGTTTGCCCACCACGTTGGTCCCATTAACGTCGCAGTGGACTCCGTTTAGAAATCCTACACCGTTTTACAAAAGCGAAACAAATGTGTCGTTGCCGTATAGGTTTTCTCACTGGCCATTTCACAGTTTTGAAATCGAATTACCAGATCGAAATTATCAATTGGGCGATGGTGATGACAGTGTACAAATTCACATAACCCGTGTTATTATCTTACTGACGTTTGGGAAAGATAACTACACGTGGTTTGTTTTGACATATATCACGCCATCTAGCGACAAATCTGGGAACTATTCACCACAAATACTTCAGATGATAAGAGATGGTGATCAAATACAACTAACTTAACATGCCCCTTTGCTTGTTTGCTACATAGTTGCTATCTCAGTAAGACTGAAGTTCGAAACGAATTTAGAGAGCCGTTTAAGCGGATTACGCAACGATGATTGCAAAAAGGGTTCTTGTTTTGGGGAAAAGTTGATCGCTTACTGCATCCTCATTTTCAAAGATATAAAAACCCAAAAATTACTGAGTGTAGAACTGATAGTGCTTTACACGCTAGTAAAGTTTCGTTTCAATCGGATGGTTAGCTTAGCCAAAATAAAATTTTAAAATTAAACAAGATTCGTAATTAATAAACTAATATTTAATATTCTGTTATAAATAATAAATTCTAAATGATATTCATTGCGAAATTTCTGCGGGTGTTCTGTGTGTGTGTGTGTGTTTTCCTCCCCGCCTCTTCTCTGATTTCGGTCAAACAAGCCAAAAGTCATCAATCGGGTTCAACGGCGGGTCATCGGTCCCTCACGTGTCAAGAGCCGGTAGTTATTACTGTTTATTGCCACACATTTGCATTAAGCTAACCCCGCTACGGGATACTTTTTTGGGGGGACCCCGCAGAAGGACCATATTTTTGGCACGTGTGATCTATCGCCCTGTTTCTCACGTTGACTGCATGCTTTGATTTCATTGATCTCACGAAAAAGCCCCGAGCAGCCGGTTGGCACGGGGGCCTAAGTTACGGTCATGTCAAGGTACAGTCTGGAAGCCACAAATAAAAAGGTTCTGAATGGCGATACATTATGATAGTTTCTGATACCTTTAGGATTTTATTTTGGCGAAACTATCCAACCGATTACGGTGAAACTTTATGGGTACATTACATACTATTCGCACTTGACATGGTATTTTTTGGGTTAATTTATCTTTGAAAGGGCTGAAGTAATAAGCAATTCATTTTCCCCCAGCAAGAACCCTTTTTTGTATTGCTCTTGACCGTACTAATAGACTTTATTCCTGTTAGACTTGGATATATACGATTCGATAATCAACTAATACATTTGGCATGAATCACTGCAGCTGTGTGTAAATGTCGATATGGCTGGTATCAAAGCCACTGCGTGTCATGTGGGAATATCAATAGAGGTGGCTGTCATTCATAAATTACACGAGTCGCGTGGTCGTTACGCAGAAGTGTGCTCCAATAAGCCGGATTTGAGCGCTTATAAAAGAAACCTGCAACTTACGCTGGTGTCCGAGACACAATATCGTCGTAAACAGGAAAAAGGGCAAAACATGGAAGCAGGAACCGCTATCTTCGTCGTTTCGACAGCTCTCTTCTTGAGCGTTGGCACAACCTGTAAGTATGACGCTCGTTGTCAAGTTAGAAAAATGTCCAGTGAAGAATATTGCACGGTTATTTTTCATTCATAGAATATCCCTTATTGATAAAACTGACACGATAGTATGCATGATACACGTATTTGCATAAATGATTCGGGCGTCTTGTATGTGGGCTGATATTAGCACGGCACTGTTGCGATAAAGTTAGATTGAAGTTCTTTTAAAAGAAAACTATAGCACTATCATGACATCAAAGTTAATCTGCATGTTTTGATCACAGCTTTGTTAAGACATTGCTATGCAGTGGATAGACAGAGAAAAAGAGAGAATGAAATAAGCCACGATTTGGAGAAGTTTAGACGACGGGTACATGGGTAAGGTAGGTAGGTAGATAGATAGACAGACAGATAGATAAACATACAGACAGATGGATGGCTAGATGGGCATATGTTAGATATGGCTATAGATGGACAGATGGCTGATAGACAGATAGACAGACAGACAGACGGAGAGACAGATAGATACATAGATAGATTGATAGATGGATAAATTGATTGATAGATAGATAGATAAAGAGATAGATAGACAGATAGGTAGATGGCTAGATAGATAGATAGTTAGACAGACAGACAGACAGACAGACAGAAAGAAAGGTAGATAGATGGATATATAGATAGATAGATAGATGGATGGATATTGAGACAGACAGATAGATATATAGATAGATTGATAGATGGCTAGATAGACAGATAGACAGACAGATAGAAAGCAGACAGATAAATAGATCGATAGATAGTTAGACAGACAGACTGAAATATAGATAGGTAGATAGATAAACAGATAGATAAACAGGCAGACAGGCAAGCAGACAGCCTGCGATTAAACCTAGTTCCAATGCTACAGGTTCATTTTCAGCCAAGTTAGCCATTTCCAAATCTCTGACCGACGAAACAAGAATCAAAACATAGTACTACCCTCACCGAGGAATAGTTTGTCTCCATTGCTTTCTTTTCTGCACCACAGTACAGTACTTACGCAGCTATAATTCACTTATAGTGTTCGCGATTTTAAACTCTCTCGCAGTAGTTAGTTTTAGGTAACCTGGCTTTGTCTGCCGTACTTTAGATCCAATTTAAATAATGTTCAGTGAATGAATTGTCTTTGTTATTTGCTATGTGTGTTTGTGAGTAGCAATCGAATGAAGAAGACTCTAAAATAATTCATTAGCTGGAAAATTTGCAATTGAAAAGAGCGTCAAAAGTTGGGTCGACTCATGTACGACACGTGGGTACGCAATTGAGTCGCCCGCAGTTGAAAAGAGCGTCAAAAGTAGAGTCGACTCATGTACGACATGTCGGTAAGCAGTTGAGTCAATCGCCATTGAAAAGAGCGTCAGAAGTTGAGTTGACTCATATTCGATACGTCGGTACGCAGTTGAGTCGACCGCAGTTGAAAAGACCGTCAAAAGTTGAGTCGATTCGTATACAACTCGTGGGTACGCAGTTGAGTCGACCGCAGTTGAAAAGAGCGTCTAAAGTTGAGCCGACTCATGTACGACACATGGCGGGGCGAGTTGGTGGGGCGAGATGGTGGGGCGAGTTGGTGGGGCGAGATGGTGGGGCGAGTTGGTTGGGCCAGATGGTGGGGCGAGATGGCGGGTTGACTCGCCCGCAGTGGAAAAGGGGGCGAAGCATTCGCGGACTTGTTTGGCTCCCATGTTAAGAGATAGGACAACGATTTAACATAGAAACAGATAGGGAATTTGGAAAAACGGTCGGGAGAAAAACGGGAAAAAAAGAAAAAAAAACGTGGAGTGGAAAAAAGTGAACAATATGTCTCCATGCTGTTAAGCAATGGAGACAAAAAAACATGAAGTGGAAAAAGTGAACAATATGTCTCCATGCTGGTGAGCAATGGAGACAAAAATAGATCCCAAGATTCTCATGTCTATCAGATACTTGTTTGACTGTGTTTTTCAAACACTGTAGGACAATTGACAACAGCGTTCAGGAGACAGAAGAATCAAAGGATACTGGTTTCAACAAGAAGCTTCTGCAGTCTCTACAGTCAAATCTTTCTTTGTTGTAGTCTTGCGATTGCGAAATCATGACATTTAAGAGTCTTTTCCAAAACAGCGCGTTGGTATAAACTTTAATTTTGGCTAAATTGGCGATTCAAAATCACTGAGAATTTGAGGTTACATGACTAATTAATAGTGCAATCGTCATGTGTTTGTTATCCAACAAAGCCTGCTAAAGACATTTAATAAGCAAATGAACTTGTCTCTTGCTGCAGTCCGTTTTCGGGAACGAACTGTTGTGCACATCTGTCTCGGGTAGATTAGCGTTAGTTTCACATCCCACGCGCCCTTGCTCTTGAATCTACTTACTCTCCCTGACCTTCTCCATCTCTTATCTTGACTATATCGAGCGAATGAAATCTGATAGGCTGTCTAGCTTTAACCATCCTTTCAACCAGGCAACGCTCAATATAAACAGCCAAGGGCCCTTTGGGCCCTGAACGGCGGAGATGTATTGCAATTTTTAAACTTTAGGATTTTATTTTGGCTAAACTAACCAACTGATTTCAACGAAACTTTAAGAACGGGTTAAGTGCTATAAGGCCTACACTCAGTATTTTTTTATAACTATAATTAAGAAAATGTAGGAGTAATATGCTTTCAAATAAATTCCCTCCCTTTGTAGTGGATCTAGGTGAGCCGTACCATTGCGACGCCAGCGATCCAAACCTGTTGAAGCATACCAAGCTCAGTTACAACATCCACTCGACGATCCAGTGCGCCATGTTGTTGCAACAGAATAACCAATACACGGCTTATCGCTACGACCCCTCTGGAAAGATTTGCGAGCTGGGCAAGTATTCGCTAAACCGAGGCTATTTCGACAGTTTGACACCAGCAAGCTTTGGACCGACATCTGCAGGGGCAAATGGTACGACGATTGCTGGTAACTCGAGCCCGGTCAATGTCAGTCTGCAGTTTAACACTACCACCGGCAATGCAACTACCGGAACTGGATTTGTCACTTTAGCTACACCTAACCACAAACCTACCTGCACTAAAGTAAGCATTACTACTTATTACTACTTATTACTACTTACTACTTCTTTTCGATAGAAAAAGGACCGCGAAATTATTACGAGCGTCGTCGTTTGCGGCGGCAGTTACACGATTCGAGGTAGAACAAGTGGTTAAAAACTAAGTTATAGCGCCAAAATAACAGACGGTATTCTTTAACATTGTTTGGAAGCATAAGCCTTCTAAATGATCAAACATCACAACATTATATTGCAATAATATCATGTCGATATTGCAACTGCTTTTTGCATGGGTTATGAAACCAGTTTAGATTTTAAGAATGAAGAGGTTTCCTAAGACGCCATATTGAACAGCTCTGAAAACGGACTGTCCATTGCTCAACTGCACCTGCGGACAGCAACTAGTCCTGAAGAGTACTTCCCCTGAAGTGGTACAGGGCACGGCTGTAACGTCCGAGGACTGTATCGAATCCTGCGCTTCAGCTGACAATTGCTACCAGTTTCACTTCGATTCTAAAAAGGGAGCATGTTATCTGTGTCAATCGAAAAACCCAGACGACTGCCCGCCGCAGAAGGACAAGCAACAACTCGGCTACTTTTGTCAGTGCAAATGAGTTCCTGCAATCGCAGGCAGCATACACTGCACATCCATAAACTTGCACCATACTCGCACAGAAGAAACAAGGAAATGTATTGTTCGTAGTAGTTTACACGATTTGAAGTAATCTCAACGTATGAAATACAAGCAGCTTAAAAGAGCAGTACTACTCCATTATTAGCTGGTTCATCCTCTTCCACGTTAGCTGTACCGGGCTTTCGAAGAGCGTTCCTGAAGCGAATGCAAACGCAAGAAACGATTGCCAACAAAGCAGCAACAAACACCAGCCTGTTTTACATTAAGACAAAAGAAAGCAATCAGTATGAAGTGGCTTAGCACTGTTCAAATTCGAGGTGCAGATTACCAGAAAGAGTATCCTATGGTAGCTCCTTCCTGTGTCCAATCACCAGTCAACGTCTCACTAATGGCCACATTCACCGATAGGTTGCTTCCGTACTGGCCTCCCCACAGGGCTAATGTTAATAGCGAGCCAAAAACTGCAAATGGACGAGGCTATAATGTACCAGTTCGCTGATTTTCAAGCTGTCGGCTTTTGCTATATACTTGCTACAGCGTTAGAGAGGTAGATCCCTAAAGGTCCCGTCCACACTTCTATAGGGTTGGTGGCTACATTCAGGACCGAAAGGAGTGAAGAAATCACCAGCAGGAAGAGAGTTAAGCACAAGAAGAAGATGGTTGCCACCCAGAGTCCGAAATCCATGAATATGTAATTGGTTTCATCGTCTGTTTTGCGAGTCGGAGATCTTGGTATCGGGTTGGAAATCCTGTGTAGTGTGTCAGATAAGTAGCATGTAAGGTTTAGCATACTGGAAAGCATCTAGAAAGCCCAATCAAATATTTCCTCGTTGCGCGTCTGTGTAACAAGAAACCTGGTGCCCTGTTAGTTTTATCCTTGTTTAATATCGATGTGTAAACATTTGTTGGATCACGGTACCAGGCGGCCCCTCATGACCTCACCCACTTTAACGGTTTTCCTTGTCTGACTATAAAGAAACGATCAAAAACCGTCAGCTGTACCGTGAATTGCTATTGCCTTGTATCGCGGTACATGTAGGCAACCCTGTAACGTTTTTCTTCAGCAACTGCTGCAGCTCCGTCTGTCGCTTTTGTTCGGAATCGGCGCAGCTCCACATGCACGCATTGTCGGCAGACGAGCAGACGACTGGAAATGTACAATATCCTTCGATAAACACGCAACTTCAGATAGTAGTTCATTGGAATTACATTGAAGAAGATAAGTATTAGCAGAAAGACCGGCGTCGAGTTGCTTCAGGCCTTTAAACAGGCCATAGCTGACGGATAAGCGGGAGTTTGCTTGGCAGCTTGCGTTATTTCCTGTATACATTTGCACAGAAAGAGAGATGATGCAATTTAAAATAATGATGAAAAATCTTAAGTGACCTTTAAAACATCCGTTGGTCGATATCCAACCGTCCGTGCCCAGGGCCGTTGCGCAAAGAATCAAACTGGCAACGCAGCAGGCAGACGCTATTGCAGTTATTAGTTTTCTTTCCATGAAAGTCGACTTTTCATTGCTGCCCATTGTTGGTATTTTTTTCCCGACTAGTGTCTGTTTGTGTCTGTTATGGCTACTTAAGACACTGTAACGGTATTTCTTATTTAGAGTAAGGTAAAAGCCTGTCCGTGAAAGAGCAAGACGACTGAGTCACTGAAACGGAACCAAGTCGCAGGTGATAAAACGCTATCTCCTTATTTGCTTCTATAATCCAGATAACGAGAAACTATCACCTATGACGTTGCGGAATGTGGAGGAAAGGCAAAGGATGTTGATAAACGACCAGAAACTTGGGTAACAAGATTTACCAAAACAAGGATGAAAATAAAAACCTCGAAAAATTCCCCGGCCGGGAATTTCCCCTGCGTTTTACTGCAACGCTGGCGGCGATAAAGTCCGTCTGCACAGAATCAAATCAAGGGTCTTTCGTATGCTGCCAGTTGCATCCTGTTCGTTAACTGGACAACATTATAAATCGGTACACTACTTTAACCCCTATATCAATCGAATATTGTCTTCATGAACGAGCAAACGGAAGAATCTGGTTGCACAGCTTCAAGTGAAAGCAACAATCTGCAGCACGCCTATTGTGCACTCTTTGAGGAAAACTTGAAGCTTCGACAGGCTCTTAATGACGTAAGTGTTAAAACGTAACTAGTTGCTGATTCAAGTGAAAAGATTCAGACAACCGATTACCTTTATTATCCGGATGATTTGTTACATAGCTATGTTTCTTGGATGTTAAAGTCGGTCAAGCTCTTTTGAAGGAACCTTTTAACCTTTCAACATATCAGCTAGGTATTCCACGCCACATTATACAACTAAAAAAATTCTTGCAAGAAGATTCAGGTCAAGGTGACGGTATGCGCTTAGTTTATTGAAACGAATCTAGTGTCCGATAACTAATCGGATAAATATTCAGATGTCTGAATAACTATCCGGATAATCCAGATATAACCAGATGTTGAAGAAACTCACCATTCACTACATAACCTTATCAAAATCCTAATAGACTTGAGTTACTCGTATTCGTTAGTTCAACGATCGTGTACAAACGTGTATGTACTGCAAATTTTGCTATAATTGTTCTATGTAGAAATTGGGAAAACTTTAATGAGACAGACTACTTCAGTTCGTTCTTTCATTCACGACAGGTCATTATTACAAATCACCGTTGGCAGAGCTACAATCAGGAGAGATCTAGTCAGCTGAAGCTCATTTTGCATTCCGTAGCCATGCTTCGAAAGGAGAGAAGCTTACTTCAACAGCAGTTGGAGTTGCTTAATCATCAAGTATAGAACAACTCGACTTGGACAAATTCCCACTAAAATGATGACTAAAGTATTCTTTCCCGTTTCGAAAGGTAACTGCGTATAAGGAAGACTGGGAATCGGAACGCAGGGAGCGGTTAAAACTGCAGAAGGAGTACGAAGTCGCCAGAACACTCATCCAAAAACTGAACGAGGATGTTTGGAGTTTAAAGACTGCAGGAAATCGCGTAAGCTGTAGAATGGCAGCTTTGTTAAGCAATTCTATTGCTAAGTTTTCTCTGTGAATAGGGATTGCTCGTGCCGAGAACTATGTCGTCGTCTGCACACCCGGGCACGCTCGAGGGGTTGGCACATGGAGGGTCACAAGGCGGACAACTGCAATCTCAAAACCTGACCTGATTTAAGAATTCATAACGCAAACTAGTGTATCCTTATATGAGAGTTCTATTATGTACTCAGCATAGCATCCAACCGGTACGGGCGCGCACGTGACTGAAATTACACAATCCAGACCACGCCATCTATGGCGAAAACAGATAACTAAATTTGTGATGTATTATACTACGCAATACAGTTCGTAAATTATCTTCTTGAATGGTGTATCTCAGAAATTGTTTAGTTGTGTCAGTTATGAAACGGATCACTAATGAACTGCCGAACCAGAACAGTTTGTCTGACACAATCTAGACGGTTTAGTCAAGACTCTTGAACTTTTAAAGAGTCTAAGAATCTTGGGTAAATTTTTACCATGGTACAGGGCTTAGATGTATCATGACGTCATTCATGTGGCTCTTCCGTGAGGTAGACAGGTAAGATGGGCTCCTTACACATACACAAGAAATATGTATTTCACTATCCAATTATGTCACGAGCTTAAAAATAAACCAAACGAAGACAATCCTTTATATATTCTTGGTTTGCACGACGTCGTCTGCTTGAATTCAGCTATAAGCCAACACGGGAATAAATGGCGGGGAGCTTCTTACCATTTCATCTCTCTAGCATTGTAGTAGACGAACCGAGACGAACTAGCGCAAGCCAAGGGTTTAAATTATAGTATACCAAGAGATTATACGAAGGAAATGTTCCCATATTTGCACGGAGAGCATACGGTCAGCTTCAGACCAGACCGCCAAGATGGCCAACACTTCTAGTTGCACAAGCGCCTACTGTTCGCATCGCCATCTAGCGGTGAGGAATGGAACTAAATCTCCATCATATTAAAGGTCCCAACAGTTGAACCTTGTAAAAGGAAAGTGATTCTTTCCTCCTTAATGTTCTTCTTGAATGTTTTCTTCTTTATCCTTGGCTTGCACGAGGTCGTCTCGGTCCGTCTGCTACAACGTTAAGAGATAGGAAACAGTAGAGGGCTTCCCTATACCACTTGTTCCCAAGTTGGCTTATGGCAAAATTCAAGCAGACGACGTCGTACACGTCAAGGATTGAAACCATGGAACCTTTTTGCGTCATTTCACAATGAAAACTTGAAAAGCAGCCTCTCCCTCTCGATCCCTAGACTACATAGGAGTCTAACTAAGTGCGTAGGATGCGTAGGAAACGGTTGCCAGGTCCATCGGTACGGTAAGGGGGGGGGAACGTTACCCGGGTGATTTCTTGTCATTAGATATAATTTAGACGGGACAGACTTGAATAGCGACGGTCTGCATAAAAACAGCTAACGAACCCATAGTTTAAAAATTAAATCTACTTTTTTCTTACTGGTTCCCTATCTTGAACTGTTCTGTACGCTTGATTCTTTAACGTCAGATCGTTAACATCAGCATTGGAGTTATACAGGAGGATACGATGGACTTCGAGGAGAAGTTAACAGACATTGGTGGTGGGTGTAAAAAGAAACGGGGAAAAAAGGAGTGAAAAGAACGTATAATGAGATTAGAACGAGGTGAGTCAACCGGTTCGGTGAGTGTTAAAAATAATGGCGTCGGTAAAAAATAGCCAAGTGTAAATAAGTCGAGGAAATTAGTAGTTCACTGATGACGTGCTGACAAGGCCAAGGTGACAAGTGACACACCGAGTTCTGCTCTCCTCTTTCCCGTTTGCCCCCGCGCTTTTTCCTCGCATCCAAACCTTTTCGACGGCCCCCTTAAAACAAAAAAAAAACGACTTGAAACGTCGCAGTCAGACGTCTGAAACATGGATCCAGCAATCTGATATCGTACTAAACTAATTCTGTGAGTATAGGGTTTGAAGTTACATGTTGGACATTCACGTCCAAAAGGTTCTACAAGTAAAGCGCTTGTTCAGAGAGGATGAGTCTGTGTTGAACAATGTGCGTGTTGTCTTTTCATTAAGCTTCGACGTAAATGAGGCGCCGCTCTCTTCAAACGCCCCCGTAATAAGGAAAGCTAAAATAGCTTCTACTCCAGCCACACGAATCTATTGTGTGTATCTCTTTTCTGAAAAGACCATCAGAAAACTATAGCCCTGTTGCACACACTGATGTGAAACTTGATAGGAAAGTTAGATCTATAAGTATACAGTCTAGAGAATAACAAAAGGATTCTGAATAGTAGGAAACTATGGATCTTTTTAGATTTAAAATTTTATTTTGGCAAAACTAACGACCCGATTTGAATGAAGCTTTACCAGTCTATAAAGTACTATTAGCTCTACACTCGGCATTTTTTTGGCTGTTATATCTTCGAAACCTTGGGCGTTATAAGCGATCGAGTGTTCCCCATATTACTCTAGACTGTGACGTAGATCTGTGCAGAGGATTTGGCTGCATCTGCGTAGGTTGTAGGTGTACGTACAAGAGCACTGTCGCGATTTTCTCCGTTTTTCAACCTTTACGGTGTGTCAGGTTGAAAAATTTATTCAACCTTTTGACGCTTTTAGTTGAACAATTGGATGGTTGAAGACTTAGCTGGTTGAATATTGCTCGGTAGTTTGTGTTGGTTGGAGAATGCGCTGGTTGAAAAATAGGCTGGTTGAAGTAGATTTGCTCTCGCCAGCTAGTTGAAGCATTAGCTGGTTGAAGACTTAGCAGGTTGAAAATTGCTCGCTAGTATCTGCCAGTTGAAGAACGTGGTGGTTGAAAAATAAACCGGTTGGATATTGCTCGCTAATCTTTGCTAGTTGAATAATTTAGTGGTTGAAGAATTACCTGGTTGAACATCGTTCGCTTTACCCTATACCCAATGCTGGTAGCGTTCACTGCATATATACCTTGCTACCGCTACCCAGTGAAATAATTTTACGTACACAAAATTACATCGTTGCCAAAAAATTATATTTTGAACTCTTCTTTGTTAATAGCAAAAATGACACAATGCACTCACAAATGTAATAAAGCAATTAGCAAAAAAAAAACTCTTTTAAACTCTGTGAAGGCGGCCGGTCTACTTCTTGTAGCAACTCCGCATCGCTTCGCAACGCGGAGAAAACACTGTCGCGAACTTCTTCGCGTGTTGCCATATGGGCGCCATTTCCCGTGATGACAGAGATCCGCTTCGAGCGTCCACCAATTTTAACGAAAACGCGCATCTAATACACAGATAGAAGAAATGTATAATTGTGTAACTATTTAATTCCATTTCAGTTAAGTTAGGCTTACCTTTTACAAAGCTGAAAACCATCAAACCTTGTACAACCAGGTAGAAACGTCTTCCGCGCCCAAGCGATGACAAAAAACTGAACTCTGTAAGCCAACAGCCATAGCCAACCAAGCGACTTTGACCTTGCAACGACCTAGATTGGAGCAATTCTGCGAAATATTATGAGCTTTCTCTTAAGAAGGTCACTGAAGCACAGTTCAAGGTCCTTTTCGTTAAACTTCGTTCTAGTTGAACAATGAATTGGTTGAAGAAATTTTCTTTTCTCCAGCCGGTTGAAAAACTTGGTTGGTTGAAGAACAAGATAGTTGAAGGAAATTTCTTTTCGTTACATGGTTGAATAACGCGGGCCGGTTGAACAATGAATTGGTTGAAGAAAATTTCTTTTCTCCAGCTGGTTGAAAAACTTGGTTGGTTGAAGAACAAGATGGTTGAAGAAAATTTCTTTTCGTTAGATGGTTGAAGAACGCGGGCCGGTTGAACAATGACCTGGTTGAAGAAAATTTATTTTCTTCAGCCGGTTGAAGAATGCGCTGGTTGAATAACTATGCCTATACTCGCAATACAGTTCCACTTGGTGCCAGATTATTCAACCAGGAGCAAACGGTTGAACAACGTTTCTACCTGTTTTTACCGGTTGAATAATGCCAAAATCGCGACAGTGAGTATAGGAGAGATGCCTCTTTCTTATACTATAATGGAGTGATTAGAGTTAAGTAATGATCCTCTCATGCGTCATTGGTTCTTCTTTTTACTGTATGAGGAGGAATTGTACATCTGATGTACAAAAGCTTCTGGCTTTCTGTTATCCGAGAGAAGGTTTGTCTACGTGCGTCGTACTCGGATCAAAACCTTCTCAAGAGCGGCTCCTCCTTCATCTTTGCTCCATGAAGAACCTCTCATCATCAAGATTGGTTGCTACTATATAGTACACGTCCGGTCTTTGGCGGGGAATTAAAAGAGACGTGGGCGTGCTTTTTACTGCGTGAAGCCGAACTGAAGTACAAATAAGCTCCGGCCTCGTGGACGTTATGACTGGATGCAATTTGAATGACATACAACGTTTTGTTCGACTCGATGCTTGATTCTATGACCAGGAAAATTTCATGCGTCGATTTGTACCTTAACCAATCGTTGTAAAGAGTTGGTGAATGAACCGGGGCTAAGATTGTTGACCCCCACGTCCATTTTCAGTTTAAACGGATCAGCTAGCTAGGTCAACAATCCAACCTTACGAAGTAATTTAAGTCTTGTGTCTGTAATCTACAGCCATGCAGCTGTAAAACCCAATCAACGCAGAGTATTTTGATCAGGGTTGTACCGATATATCGATATTCATATCGAATCATCGATACATCGACGAATTTTGGCTCGATTATATCGCATCGAAATGGATTTCCTGATGTCGAAAACTGTCGATATTGACATTTTTTGCATCTAAATCGATATATCATATCGAAAATATCGACATGTCAGAATTCGAATATCGTGGCAACCCTGATTCGGATTACTCGCACGTAAAGACCGGAAAACTAACCTCTTAATTAGATATAACGATTTGCTGTTAAAGGAACTACTAATTAAATTCATATATTAAATTAACTCGGCTATTATAAAATTCCTATCTCATATTCATACATACGTATACCGATATGCGTACATGCATATCATGCCATCGGAGGAATCGAATAACAAGTTCGAGTGACATTTCAGTTGGCTTCAGTTTACAATAAGACAACCAGCTAACTTAATTAGTAACTTGAACAAATAAGCCGATATCCTTTAGGTATAGGCTTCCAGGGCTTTACCTAGAGGCCCCAGGCGATCATTCATAGTGCACAGCCGTTGGGCCATTCAGATATAAATTCAGTTAGTTTTAATCATGTATAATAACATAAAACAAGCTGTTTTGTATCAGTTGAAGTTTAAAGTAAATTAATAATCAAACCTTGACCAATCACAAGGGCTCTCAACCAGAGCATAACTTTTGGTTGTAACTTGATTAACACTCGTAGTCACGGGTCATTCATTCATGAAACAGTTGAGAACGTGTCATGCGAAAGGCCCCAATGAAGTGTAGATGATGCGAGAAGAGATATACAGAGCCTGTGTAATGTTTACCCGTTTGGGTATCTCAGTGGGGGGGAGAGCATCGCCGTAAGATGAAGGCAGAGCCCGACAGTTTTGTCAGTCGCCCAAGAGGACGGGCCCTGTTCAGACCGGTCCCGCAGCAGCTGCTTCTTCACTACGGTGACACACGTGCGCTAACAGCGGACACCCATCTCTTGACCGTTCCCCGATTGGTTCTACTATGTTGTCAGCAGGTCGTCATTGATGATAATAGCCCAGGTAAACACAACATCTCTTTCTTTACTTCTTCTTTCTCGATATTTTTGATTTCAAAGTGACACGGAAAAGGTGCGCCTTGTGGCGTTATGACGCATCTCAATATTCTCTAGTGTGTTTTTTATATTCTTGTTACCTTTTTCTTCCTCCCCGCCGTCTGTTATGTGGAGGGTCTATGAATGGGCCCTTGAACACGGTTGCCAGGTTACCACTTACCCGTAAAGGAAGAAGAAAATACAGGTCTTGAGACCTTAGCCGCGCTGATAAGTTAAAAAAAAGATCCCGAGTCCTGATCCCTTCTCAGCGGGATGGAGGAAAACAACGTAAAATGATAGCTTTTCGAGGGAAACAATTAATATCATTGATGGTACAGTACCATAGCCGCGCTGCTTTTCTCAATGCAGTCGATTGAAATGGCTTCTTCGTAGGAAAAACTCAGTGACCCTTAAACCCTCCGGAGCGGCTTCCTTGAGTCGTCCATTCAGCAGAGTCTTTCCATTGATGAATCAAGGCAGCGTAGAAAATCGCCATCTGAATACTATGAGCGCCAATTTCCCGCGCCCTTCGAAATTCTCGAAACTCCAAACGTTTCCAGTTTCGTAAAAACCAAAGCTTCTTTTAAAATGTGAAAAATAAAAGAGGTTTCCACGAAGCTTGTAAATCGACCGATTGAAATAATTTTCCTCAGTTGCAAAGTTTCTTTTTGAAAAAAATAAAAGAATCCCCCGCGGTTGTTGTCTATCGCGGCTGGGAAAATAACGAATCCGGATGTGTATTCTGCATGACGTCACTAAACATCATTTGAAACTAATCACACCACGACTCGGCAGAGCAGACGGACAAAAAAAAGGGCAACCAAAGAAAAGGCGCAATAATACCAACATTGAAGGGCGATCTTCGTCTAATTTGCATATAATGAGTGCAAAAAATGGCTGCCGCAGCAGCAGCAGCGCAGCGGTTAGCATATTATACGATTTAGTGGATAACGCCACCGCGTGGAGGAGCTGCTGTCCCACCGTCCGCATAGTCTCTCTCCTCCAGGATGTATGTTCTAACCCAGCGAGGAAATGTATACCTGTCTCTCCACTCCAATGATTGATTAGGGAAATTTATCAACTCTCCTAACTTTGTCCGTTGTAATCTTGTGCTTTCTGCCGAACTGTATGCAAAATATGCCATAGTCGTTTTCGGCAACATAAGGAGATTGAACCTGAAAGTTGAATAATGATACTGCACAAAAATATGTTTGTACGAAGATCTGGGTGTAGTCTAGGATTCCTCAAATGACGTCATCTTTGTCAGAGGGCAGGACGCCGGGTTGTCGGTTGTGTGTACATACCGACGCCCATATTAGGACCGGGTTCATTGTCGACGTAGCGCAGTTTTTTGGACTGCTCTTTGGGATCGTATCTCCATTGCAAGTAGGTTTTTGGTCTTTTACAGTCGTTGCTCTCTTCTTCTGTTTGTCAAGTCCATAAATTAAAAGGGCAACAAGTGAACAAAGCAATGGTTTCACTTACCCGGGCGACAAAAAGCCACGAGGTGTTACCAGTTTACACATGCCAAAGAAGCACTGTGGCACAGTCCCCCATTCTGTTGGCTTAACAACGGCTCTCTCTTCTTGGCACCTGACTGGTTGGAAATGACTTCACCGTCGACGCTATTGGTTGAGAGACTGTCTCGGGTTACATCACCACTGTGGAATGGGCAAAACACGCTTACCTTGGCAATAAAAGGCGGCACATTTGAATAGAGGAGAAAATGGCTTCCTTGGATTTTTTGCCACCGAGGCGTTTTGCCGGGAATGCAGAGAGCCAACAATCACCGCGCGCAAGCTTTTGAAACACGCAACGCTGTTGTATTATTTCTTTCAAGCTGCAGGTTTTGAGATTCCAATATTGACCGTTGATTTTCAGGAGCGTCTGCTACCTCCGACTACTACTTTGGTACTGGCAGTGGTTTTCGCTCGTTAGGCAAGAGGACTCCTACGATGTCGACATGGTCATCCTCTTTTTAGGGATTACGTAAAGTCCTCAGTCTCTCGACACGTGGTGGAGCCACACCTTTCCTACCTGACTACGTAACTGACAACTTAATCTTAAGTTAAAAAAGAGAAATTAGTGCATTAAAGATATACAGTCCACCCATCCTTCAGGCTAGACGAATTTAAGAATATAGCCCCGTGTAAATGTACATACATGTTTGCTGAATAATTCATCAACTTGTACATGAAGGACAAGTGCATCTGGAGTTTCGCTCTCACTTCTGGATGCAAAGAAAGGCTCTATACGTCATAACCCATTCCCAGGGCGAAATTATAAAAATCATCATCACCGTCCGGAACTTTGCTGGCTATGGGAGAGTGACGTCGAAAATGATGACTTCACCAAGACGACACTTTTGGTGACATCATCAACAGCGTCGTTGGTGTTGTTTTATTGAGCAGCAAATTGGCAGTGATTCACTTTTGGACAGTAAACAGCTTGGCCTTTTGCAGCTTCTTCAATAGCACTGGGAGCATCCCAGCTTGTTTTGCTTAGTGTTAATAAACAAAATTGTTTCCGGCGGACGGGTGTCGAGAAGGAATTTATTGATAAATTACGCGCCCTTTGAAACGAAGCGTTAAGGTAAAAGGTCGTAAATATAGTTAGGCTCTCCGTTTGATAGCTTATCGCTATCTTAAGAGCTTCCGACGGAAAAAAACCTCTTATCTGTGTGATTTCGATACTTCTGTATCAAAAGTCACGTCCTATTCCTTAACCACACATAAAATTAGTTTCAATTTTCAAACACTTCCTGTACTTAGCACAAAAAGATGATTTGTAATAGCAGGGATCATACGGTTCAATCATATCTGTGCATACAGTATTACGTATACATCTAAGCAAGTTATGTATGTAGTTTAAGTGCACAGCATACACGTATTGAAGAGGTAGTTACCTCTATGTAACTAACTACGTAACCAAAGATCCCTATCTATTTCTACGTATCACGGAATCAACATCAGGACTACAAAGAGTGAAACATTCCGTGCTCTAATATTAAGAGCAAGGGACACCGCAACTAGTTAAGCGATGTCCATTAGACGAACACCCGGTCCCTGGCGGCTCTACTTGCATTATTAAACCACTTAAGAATTTGCTGTTTGCAATAACGAACCAGCTCTGTACAGCGCGTCAAGTATTCGCATTCCTCACAAGACAAAATCCAGGCAGAATTAAGAAAGAAAAAGAAACGGAGAGGACATCACTACGCACCTGTAACTTCACCAAACAATCGCTCAAGGAAACCGGTTTTTTGATCAAACAGGGTCTATTCTCCACAGTGACATCATCTCTAGGGGATGCTTCAAATGTCAAGAGGAAATTCTCGCGCACACTCTCGACTTTCACGCGTTTCACGATGCCGTATACTGGGGCAGTTGAAGAAGGGTAAACACGATGGTCATCCTCTGACCACAATGATGTCACAGATTTCCCGTATATTCGAAATAACTGTAAGGAAGGAAAAACGCAGCGTCACCTCTATTCTGCTGGCAGAAGGGTATACCAGGGACATGATAAAACTACCACAGAAAGCCCGTACACCTCTTTTTGTCATACACGTGTTCCCCTCATTGTAAATAGAAAAGATGGGCGGATTCCCGTAATTCACTTCACGAGAGTGCCTGCCCAACATGGCGATTTGGAGATGCACCTTGCCCTTGTAAGGATCTTTCCTCCTAAACCTGGGCTTATTGAAAAGGAAACCAGGTAGAATTAGGGCGACTTGTACACCACGTTTGTTCACGCTGTTTAGATGTTTCTTTCATGCGACAGTTCCGCAGCTGCGCTGGGGCCGTATGCTCACTCAATAAGGCGTGACGTCGAGGCGTGACGTAAGCTACAAGGTTCTCCCCTCCCGCTTAGTTCATTCATAAACTGGTCTGCACGCGGCACATGGTTCAGTCTGGCTCCGGCCACGTACGCAGAGAAACTCTCCGACCTAACGGGACTTGAGTGCTATACGTTTACCCCTAGGGAACACTACTCGCTACCTCTATGCTGTGTGCTACCCGAGTTGGTACCCATGAGTTGCTAGTAAAATTTTTGGCGAAAGCAATTCATGTTCAGCGAACACCATTAGCAAGTTGCCAAACGACTTCGCTTCGCCGAGCAGCTCGGCCGGCGAGGACAGAAGTAACACTACCGAAGGAACCTCCGGATTCCAAAATCTATCCGCTTCCACTTCCTCACCGTCAACCACAAGCATTCCAGCAACGTCGGTCATGATTATGGAAGGACTGGAAATGCTGTCAGCTGCCTCGTTTGCTGATACGCATACACCATTCAGTTTCTTGAGCTTTGACACGTTGAAAACAGAGCTGTACGCTGACGATACCGAAGATTCGGGAGGAGAAAGCCCTCTAAGTTCTTCCATGGCGGATTTCAACTCCGAAATTACTCCTGAAATCATGGAGGAGAGTTTTAATACACCCGCCATGTCCACCTTATTTGACAACATGTTTTTCGAGGCGCAAACGGTTCTTCCTCATTCGCTAACAGCAGGTATGTGAAACTAAACAAACAAACATCTCCCCAAAGGTTCAGAAGCAGAGAGGAAAATAACTGTTGGAAACCAAGGAAATTTCCTTCTGACGTCACTTTTTCTTCCGTCTAAACAAACGTAGCATTTTTTCGCTCCTTGTCCACGTGCTCTGCAGCGTTGGTTTTTGTTTTGCATTCCTTTTATAGTCGAGCGCGCCCACAACAAAGGGAAGGTAAAGACTTACTTGGCCATGAAGCATGTCGAGCCGGCTATAGAGAGTGATGTCACTTTCAACCAGTTGGGAAGCAGGTTACCTCACAATGGGCGCTTCTCATTGGTTACTTGAGAACTTGTACTAAAAAACTGGTTCTACCGGTTTTTTTTACTCACTGGGCTAGTTGTAATGTTGAAGTTGTCTTTCTCGCAAGGCATGTTTTAGTATGTGTCCACGTCAAGTTCTTCCAGGTTGTCTTATTATGCGTCCTGTGATGCGATGCAATAAAAGTACTATTTTGTTCTTCCTTTCTTGCAGGCTCCTTAGATACTGGATTGGAAGTAAGTCAATCACATCGAACAGAACGAGTAAATCAGACTGGGACTGCGGAATCCAAGGTACCCAGTGTTGCTGTACTCGATGATCAAGAGGCAAGTTCGGTAGCCAAGACCCTGTTGTTTGAAGCTGCCCCTGAGCATACGAAGGAAGACCCTGCGCAAAGTAGGGATCTCCAGGAGGTTATGTACCCTGGTGGGGGTTTATCTCCACACTCTCAGCAGCAGGCTCGTTCTACCAGACCTAGTTTCCGAGAACCTAACCAGGTCCCGGGTAGTGAAACCAGTGGGCCTTGCAGTCATCCCCTGCCCGTGTCTTTATCTTTACCTAGCACACCGGAGATTTTGTCGCCCAGCACCAACCTGGCATCCATTAACTGGATCCTCAATCAGGCGACCG
Organism: Leptestheria dahalacensis; assembly: GCA_022114935.1. Taxonomy (NCBI): domain Eukaryota; kingdom Metazoa; phylum Arthropoda; class Branchiopoda; order Diplostraca; family Leptestheriidae; genus Leptestheria; species Leptestheria dahalacensis. The sequence goes on along the minus strand of JAIQCU010000182.1, from coordinate 41,936 downwards.
ACCCAAAACCACTGTTCAGTCCTTTGTTAAGTTTTTTCACTGCGCAGCAAGCAACAGGACACCAAGCTCACGGACATCCTTTCAGTCACCCAGCACCACTGCATACGTCTGAATTGGGCAATCCTGAACCTAAAGCCCAGCAGATGATAACCCCCAGCTCTGGGACAGTTTCGGGTTTGCAAGCCCATTATGCTTCTATGGGACCGTCACATTCAGATTTGCTCAGCATTCAGCATTTTGAAGGCTCTAGCTCTGCGTGCAGTGTGTCTGCTAGTTCTAGCGCGTCGTTACTACATCTCAAGCACAGCTCTGGGTCACATACGCTGCCTGGTTCCAGTTTCGCGTGTTCCTCGGTCCCTAGTGACGAATCTCAGCAGTTTTCTCCCCGAAGTCAGTCGTCCCATGTTGGTAAATACCAGTGGTCGTCATACGGCACTTCTCAGGCACCTTTGCTAGACTACTGCAGTCAGTCCATTGCGGCTTCACCATCAGGAGCTTCTCAAGGTGGTCATCCTGCTCCAAACCCTGGGCCTCCGACCATAGTCCCGAAACAGGAGCCGAGTTACCCTGGCGAGCAAAGCAACTACCCGGTCAGACTAGCAGACTATTCTCCGTCCACGAGCAAGGGCCACGAGATACTGTCGCAAGTGTATCAGCAAAACACTGGCGGTGGTCCTTTAAGACTGGTGCCAGTGAAAGCGCGTCGCTACCCGGCACGACCCAGCAAAACACCGGTTCATGAACGTCCTTACGCTTGTCCCATTGAAGGCTGTGATAGGAGATTTTCTCGAAGCGACGAGCTTACAAGACACATCCGCATACACACGGGGCAGAAACCGTTCCAGTGCCGCATCTGCATGCGCGGCTTCTCGCGCTCCGACCACCTGACCACACATATCCGGACCCATACCGGCGAGAAACCGTTTACCTGCGACGCCTGCGGACGCAAGTTTGCCCGATCTGACGAGAAGAAACGACACGCTAAAGTTCACTTAAAACAACGCGTTAAACGGGAGCACAAGGGGAGTTCAGCGTCGTCTGCTAACGCCTCGGCATCGGGACCTTCAACGAGTAGTGCTGCCAACCAGGACGTGATCTCAGTGCCATCTTCAATGTAACTAAGTGTTGTTAAAGGAACAGAAACAAAGAGAGACACTATAACTTTCACCGTTGAAATGTCGTAAAATCGTGTCCTCTGTCGTATCAACTCTTACGTGTTCCCTTTCTCTATCTTCCTCGAGGTATTACTCAGTGCCACTTCAGTGCCATCTGTAACTCTTTTCTAGAACTACTTGACTGATATTACCCTTTCTTGAGAACTTGTATAACCCTTTTCAGTGTGCAAATTGACGTCAAATCCGTCTATTTTCGTACGTACCTTTCAGTGTCTATGTTCACACCTTATAGCGATCCTATTTATTTTGTTGGTTCACCCAAGAAGCTTTCGTTGACCCTAAAAGTCTAGTGCAATCAGTTTTCCCCGTGATGGCCCCTTGATTTCACATGAAAAACAATTTGCTTGCTTGGTTATATAAGTTACCCAGTGACCATGTCACATCACATTTCTTGATTAGCTGTGTTCTTTTTTGTGATAACCAAGTGCGTTTTTCTTTGAATTCTCAAACGTTTTGGTTGTTATGTGAAAACAAAAACAAAAAACTATTACATCTCGTTGAAACCCGCGAGACTTGTGCGCTTTTTATCCTGCTGGTGTACGAATATACGAGAGAAACCCACTTTGATTTTCTGACTTGTAATTTATGAATGAACGGAGTCTACACACGTGGGTATATGACAAGGGTCCTTGATGCGTGTCGTAGTAAGGGGACGCATTAACCTAGTTTGGTCAGCCTTTTATAACTCACTGTTTACACATTAACGGAACCCCGATTGATCAAGGCCCTCCCACAGCAGAGCTATTTTCAGCAGGATCGAAAAGGATTATGACGACCGGGATTGCCCCAGCTACCTTGGAACATTGTTCTACTTTCGCAGCTTTGAAAAATTGACTACTTCTGTGTTAGATCTTCGAAAAGCTTGTCAGTCCATAGTAACATATACCTTAAGGACATCAAAATATCAACAGGGCTTTATTCCGATTGGTTTATGAACGAGACATAACAACTGATATTACCGTGGGTAGTAGCAGAACGTCTTGCAAGATACCGATACTCTTCATTATATCGCAGTATTTCTCAATGCAACGACACTTCAACTACGGTTTCCCACCTCCGCACTTGTTGCGTACTACAAAGGCCAGCGATGAGAACCTTTTTTCTCCCAACGCTATACAGCCAATCTGTCACGGAGCAGAGCTCCGACTCTTTCACCGAATTTTCTACAGAAATCCATTCACCTAGGTGAGTGCAACGACGTGGGCCGCATTGCTACGAGCTTCTCTGAAACGAGACAAGAGAAGCTCACCAAGTCGTCATTGAAAATGCTTCTGTAGGCCGAGCTTCCAGCGGCGCCGGGAAGAAAAGTTTCCTCCTCTCATTATTGACTAAATTTCTCGATTTGACTTTTTAGTTCAAATCAAATTCCCGGTTATTCATTGGTCGTAAGCAGCGCTCCTGGAAGTGACTAAAAATAGAAACTGTGTGACATTTGATCCGAAAGAGCGGCGGTAAAACTACAGGTTGTTCCATTCATGCCCGCGCTCCAGCGTATGTTTGGCGTATTTTGGATCAATAAGCGTGACGTTGGGTTAGACGGGCGTTCAAACAACACCGGTCAACTGACGTCTATAACGCTGCCTTACAGCCTATCCATCGCCCATTCAAATTGACGTCATTTCCGTTCGGAACCTGTGCGATTGTCACTTGTTTACTCTCCTTGTTAACCTTTGAAATTTCTCGACCGCACAGATGTAAATGCCCTGCAATAATCCAACAACAAAAGAATGAATCAATTTAAGTTATACATAAATTTAACTCAATTCACCTTGTCAGGCAAATCCTATTACAATTGAATAATTAGTTGTCTCGCCGTACACGCGGCGTTACAGTGGCCGCAGCCAAGCGGCTTATGGTCCGGAATAAGTTAGTATAGATGAACCTATACTTAGAACTTTTTCCATTCAATAATATACGACGCTTATTAAGGCTCATATAAAATTTGGTTTAAAAAAAGGTCTCCATTAAACTCCCACGCGACACGCACGTCTTTTAAACATTCACCGGAATAGACAGTAAAGATGGCAACAGATTCCTTAACTCCTGTTTTCGTTATCAACACCAGTCGAGACATTTATTCACCGTGAAAAATAATGGGTTTGAAAATTAAATCATGACACTTATCTGGAATGGCTAAAAAAAATAACAACTGTCCTTACATTTAAAACTTAAAAAAATAGAATAAAAAAAAACAAGATATACAGGAAAAAAAATTAAGAAAACACGAAATTTAATATTCTACGAATCTAAGTTCAAAATGTTTAAAACACGAACGTTTATTTTGCCTGACGGGCATCGCGGGGGTAAAACTCGGCCAGAATATTAGCCGGAATGCGTTTCAGCATCTCCTTGGGGAAGATGCGCAGCAACTGCCAGCCAATGTCCAGCGACTCGAAAACAGTGCGGTTCTCATAGTTACCCTGCGAGATGAAATTCTTCTCGAATTTGGTCAAAAACTCCAGGTACAAGAGATCGTCCGGAGTCAGAGCCTCTTCACCGACGACGGCTTTCATGGCCTGGACGTCTTTACCAATGGCGTAGCAGGCGTACTGCAATGGACCAATGAAAAAATTCCATGATTTGTTAAATTAAATAAATAAATCGTTAGGAGGGGGGCGGAGCTAAAACTGATCCGCTCACCAATTGGTTGGAGACGTCAGCGTGATCCTTGCGCGTCATTCCTTCACCGATGGCCGACTTCATGAGACGAGACAGCGACGGGAGGACGTTGATCGGCGGGTAGATCTGACGGTTGTGCAGCTGTCGGTCGACGTAGATCTGACCCTCGGTGATGTAGCCCGTCAAATCGGGAATCGGGTGAGTAATATCTAAGGAAAAATTAAATGGATAATAAATTAATAAACAGATAATATATTAAGAATAAAAAATCTACAGTAACTTGACATTAAATATGATTAATTCAAGATAATCACGGAAGGATTTTAAGCGTGAAAAGTACGAATAATTGAAATTTAATAATTCAGTGAATGTGGTAATAACTGAGGGATAATTCAGCCGCTTCCGAGAAACAAAGTTATTTAAAGACGCCGTCTTTCCTATACTGTTTTGTTAGACGCGGCCTGTAATCCTAAGATGGTAAATAATGAATTGTTTCCACTGAACGCGTCGCTACCACAGTTTCAACATAACCTTCAAATAGCAGTGTGCACTTGGTTAAATAATGAAGAGCTTACGCAACGAGCTAAAATACTCCACAACATCTTCATTAGCCAGAGTAAAGGTTAGCGTTGCAGTACTTCAATATGATTGCATAATAGGAAAGTTAATATTGAGGAGCTAATCTCAAATACTTAACGTGCTACTTAAAGCTACTTAAAGATTAAAACCTGTTTTATCAATCCATTTGTTGATTTCCCGGTAATCATCTGTTTTCTAACTTAACTTACCAATTCACGTTATAATTGTCATTCATAAATCATATTTAGTATAATTGAATTTAATATTGTTAATTAAATACATAATTATGATAAGGTTGTATTTTCTTATATTTACGTTACCATCGTTAGGCATAGTGAGAATCGGGATCTGAGTAATGGAGCCGTTGCGTCCCTCGACACGTCCAGCACGCTCGTAAATGGTGGCCAAATCCGTGTACATGTAGCCGGGGAAGCCGCGACGTCCGGGTACTTCTTCGCGGGCCGCTGAAACCTATCCACAAATGATTATTTATCAAAATTAGTCATAATGAATTGAGATTATTTCAAATATTACTTCTCGCAAAGCCTCGGCGTACGAAGACATGTCGGTAAGAATGACCAGCACGTGCTTCTCGCACTGGTAGGCCAGGAACTCGGCCGCCGTCAAAGCCAGTCGGGGCGTGATGATACGCTCGATGGTCGGGTCGTTCGCGAGATTCAAGAAAAGGCAAACGTTCTCCATGGAGCCGTTTTCTTCAAAGTCCTGCTTGAAGAAACGGGCCGTCTCCATGTTGACTCCCATAGCGGCAAAGACGATAGCAAAGTTATCGTCGTGGTCGTCGAGCACTGACTTGCCGGGCACTTTGACCAGGCCACCCTGACGACAGATCTGGGCCGCAATTTCGTTGTGCGGGAGACCGGCCGCCGAAAAAATGGGAATCTTCTGCCCGCGGGCGATCGAGTTCATCACGTCGATGGCCGAGATTCCTGTCTGGATCATCTCTTCGGGGTAGATACGCGACCAAGGGTTGATCGGCTGGCCCTGAATGTCGAGAAAATCTTCGGCGAGGACTGACGGGCCCTTATCAATGGGCTTTCCTGATCCATTAAACACACGTCCCAGCATGTCTTCCGAAACTGGGGTCCTCAGAATGTCACCAGTAAACTCGCAGATGGTGTTTTTAGCGTCAATGCCTGATGTTCCCTCAAAAACCTTTTCAAATTAATACAGCCAGCTTTAAATTTAGGTTGTCTAGGTTAGTCCCAATTAAATTACCTGGACGACAGCCTTGGACCCGCTAACTTCAAGCACCTGTCCCGAGCGCAAGGTCCCGTCAGCCAGACGGAGGTTGACGATTTCGGCATACTTGGGGAACTTGACATCGTCCAAGATGACCAAGGGTCCATTTACACCCGAGACGGTCCTGTAAACTGTAAACAGTACCAAAAAAACGCCGATTACAGCATCGCTCAGGACAGATAAGATACGATACAAAAGGTAGATAACACGTACTGAGTCGGGGTTGCGAGATGTAGTCGCGGGTGATCGCCATGGTGTGATCCACACGGGCCTGAGCGTCGGAAAGAGCATTGTGGAGCGACATAATTGTTAATCTGTCTTCTTTCTGAGTGTGTTAAGCGAGTTTATGTTTTTGACGACGAAGAAGGGTTGCTGGAAGATATTGACAGAACCAGCTAGTCATATGATCGCTGTCATCACAGCATGCTGCGTTGCCAGATCGCTTTAAATAAAATAATCATTCTGTTGGTATACAAAAAACGCAGGAATAAAAATTAACTGAAATGATTATGGATTTGCTGTAGAGATATCGAGTAGTTGCAATTGGTATTGTAACATGGGTTCTAACAATTAGTACGTCCGACGTATATTTCCAAACCCCATCCCGCTCACAAACCAATGACAGTTCTTGTTTTAAGGGTCAAGTAGGGATTCAAAACAACTCTGTGGGGCATTTACAGTTTCCTATCCCTTATAATTCTCATCGTACTGCAAACTGCAATGTACCAATTGTTGTGTAGTAATTAGTTTGTCCAAGGAAAACTAATTCAGCGCCTGATTCTCTTGAAAGGCGCACTGGGGTAGGTAGCTGTTTAAAACTATGCGACCGGGGCACTAAAAGCACAGTTAGACACGCGCAGTCCGAGTAACAACCCGTTGTACTCGCGGAGGCTTGCTACGAGAACATTGCTCCTACAGAAACGGCGATAAAGGCAATTTGAAGGAATGCAGCTAGTAGAGGAATTGAATTGGATTTAAAGGCTTAAAGTACCTCTACACAAGCTGCGGTTAATGTGAATACAAATACTTGTTTTTCTCTAACGCCGGATTGCCAAGTGCCAGGGTATAAATTTTGCAGGGAAACAATTGTGATTGGAAAGCGTTAAGTCATATACTTAAGATATAGACAGGTAGACGGATTTTGAGAGATGGATAGATAGATGAATGGATGGATGTATGGATGGATAGATAGATAGATAACTAGTTGCTAGATATATAGTTAGTTGGTAGATAAAGATAGATAGATAGATAGATAGACAGATAGTTGGTAGATAGATGTTAGGTATAGTAAGTTAGAGATCGACAGATTGATAGACGGATGGATAGATAGATAGACAGACAGACAGACAGACATACAGACGGACAGATAGATAGATAGACAGATAGCTAGATAGATAGACAGACAGACAGATAGATAGATTAGGTAGATAGATATAGATAGATAGATAGACAGATAGATAACTAGATTGTTGGTAGACAGATAGTTACTTGGTAGATAGATAGATAGATAGGCAGATAGATAGATGGATGCATAGATAGATAGATGTTTGGTAGATAGACATATAAACAGACAAATATATAAGTAGATAAGATGCTTTAATATACTCATTATCAAGCGTATATACCGCACAATACCCTTACGTTACAAAACAAAGTTGGATTGCAACTTGCAAGAGTACAAATATGAATTCCCTACGTAATTAATACTTCTGAAAATTCCGTTCTTTACATACCGTTTATTTTTGGCGCAGCACCAATATAATAAATTAACAAACACTGAACTCTTTAATACTGTTGATAACATTCTACAAAATACTCTCAGCATTTTATCTGTGGTATAGAACCGTTTGGTTACACTGCGTAGATTAAGTTATTGCTTAAAGCGCGAATTGTATTTTCTAAAATACCAACAGTCTAGTATTGTTATCTGCTGTTTCAAGATTTGATTGTTTAGAAACATCTGGGTAACCTTTAATTAAGAAAACTGAAATTCGTGATAATTAATTCGTGAACAAGTGTCTATTCCCAGTGCAAAAACCAACTGGTCTACCAACAGATGAACGAGCTCTGGTTCCTGTCTGGTTACTTATGGAGGCAGGAACTGCTGAAACTTTTGATATTCGCTCAAATCCAGCAGGCACGTTAGGCAGCAGGTTGTCTATCTATCTATCTATCTATCTAGCATCCAATCTATCTATATCTATCTACATCTATACCTATCTACACATATCTTATCTGTCTATCTATCTATCTATCTAACATCCAATCTATCTATATCTGTCTACATCTATACCTATCTACACATATCTTATCTATCTATCTATCTACCTATATGCCTATCTAACTACCTATCTAATATCTATCTATATACCTAATCTATCTATCTATCTGTCTACTTATCTAACGATCGATCTATCTATCTTTCTGTCTATCTATTTATCTATCTATTATATCTGTCTTGACAGTTGTGAGCAAGTCAATTTGTTTCAGGAAATGGATTTGCACCAATGTTCGTGTATCTATAACTACAAGCTACAGAATCGCATACTTCTCCCAAAACCGGCTTAAAAATAAACAGGAAGATAGCCAAAGGTTTAGAACAGAGCTTTCTCGCACACAAAGTTCCGTTTATCGGCACAGTTTTTCGGTGTCAGAACGAGACCTCCTGAGAATATTTCACAGGTTCTCTCAGGGTTGGGAGCTATGTAATATTCCCCTGCGCGGATGCCGAAAACATCGACCAAATCCTTCAGCAAACCCAGGAAAAGTTCCCGGTTTTTACCCGTATCCGTCCTGGTAGCTAGACCGTCGAAACCGAGAAGGTTGCACAGTACCTCGGCATCTTGTTGCTTTTGCTTTGAAACCACAACGAAGATGTGCTTTTAACGTAATTGGTTTTAGAATGTCATATTGAATAAAACGTACGTACCTTATTCTCCACAAAACAGATGCAGCGCATCCGATTCTCGCCCTTGTTGTAGCGAACCTTCATGCATCTTGAACTACCGTCATGTTTCAAGTTCGTCGGACAGTCGTTGTTCTACGTGCGGGTCAAATTCAAGTTCGATATTTGGGTTATAGAAATAAGCTAACTTTGAGTTAACATAACCTTCAGATGTATGTACTTACGGTTAATATGGAAGCGATTTTAAGGGCCACTTCCGTGCTGTTCAGAGACGTGGAGCTCGTGAAACCATCCATTATTACACGTAGTGGAGCATTCTGAACGTTCACGTTAACAACTTTGTCTCCGATGCTTACAGGGACGGAATCGTTGAGTAAAAAGACTCCCAGGCCTTTATCGGCTGCTTTTACGGTTAAGGAGTCGTGGATCAAACTCACTGGTACAGGTGACTCTTTCAGTGTGACGCTGATATCGTCGTTGTTAATGAAGATGCCTGGTTTGCCAGTAACCTAGGATGAGTCAAGATGATATATATTATTATGTTTCTACAATTAAGATTATGTTACGTGGTTAGTGAGGATGATAAGCAATTATATCGTACTTATGAAACACTAATACTTGTTTTTCTGGAAATTTGCTAGTGCCACGTGTGTTCACATTTTACGGGGTGAATGCAGTTAGACGTTGTCAAATCAAGAAATAGATAGATCGACAGAAAGAACGAAAGAGAGGCAGCTGGATAGAAAGACAGATACACCGGCAGGTAAATAGATAGATTAGATAGATAGATAGATAGATAGATAGATAGATAGACAGATAGATAGATCAGGGAGATAGATAGATATAAGATATGTAGATGGGTAGATAGGTAAACAAACAGACAGACAGACAGACAGATAGATAGATAGATAGATAGATAGATAGATAGATAGATAGATAGATAGATAGATAGATAGGTAGATAGATATATCGTTAGATAGGTATATTGTTAGATAGACAGATAGACAGACAGACAGATAGATAGATAGATAGACAAGTAGACAGATATATCGTTAGATAGGTAGTTAGGTAGATAGATAGATAGATAGATATAAACGCGTAACACTAAAATGGATCCCTATGATCAGTAAGTGTAAACGATTACCGTAAGATTTTGCTGAAACTCTTTCAACATCGAATACATCCCCTGCAGCAACGACTCCGATTTGACTTCAAGAGGAACATTCAGTACAGTGACATTGAATTCCCCGTCAATGATATCGACAGGGATACTCTTGTTCACCAAGACCACCGGTACTGGAGAATCCGTTGGCAAAGTTACGCTGAGGTTCTGGTTGCTAAGGAAGATTCCTTCTTTTCCGTCAACCTAGGAACAATATCTACGTGATAGATAATAGTGCAGCATAGGGTTATAAGATGGATGTCGTACCGTCATCTTCTTATGCAGTTGTTCGGTAACCTGTCGGATCATCTCCAGTGTAGACGAAGGATCGATTTTAAGCGAAGAGTTAGTGATTACAACCGGCAAAGTGCAGGTCGATAGCGGACATGATCCCTGCGTATTACCCAAGAGGAACTTCACTTGATGATCTTCCTGGAATTTCCAGCGGCCGTTAGTAACCAACTACATAGCTCTATATGAATTAGGTTTCTTTTAAAATGCAATTAACTTTAAGTTAATCTAATACAGGTATGCTATTTTAAAGGATCTAAAGAGTTAACTGGTTGCTAATTGACTTATTTTGAGTACATTCACCGTAGGACTCGAACTCTTCGGAAGGTGTTCATCCAGTTTGACGGCGGAACCTTCACCCGGTAGCCACAGTTCACCGGATTCATCCAAACTTTCGCTGCTGTTGCCGTCATCTTGCTGCAAGAATTGCATTCAAGTTTTAAGTAGCAAAATTCTTGTACAGTCCATAGAACAAACCAAAAGGGTTCATGCTGGGTTAAAGTTGATTGCATATTACTCCTACACTATCACATATATAGCAGCCCAAAAAATACTGATTGTAGACTTAGTAGTACTTAATGTACCCCTCAAATTTCGTTGAAATTGGCTCATTAGTTTGGTCAAAATAAAATCCTAAAGTCTTTGGAGTTACTATCAATCCCCGCCATTTAGAACCCTTGGAATGTAGAATGGACGTAAAATCTGAAATGCTACCTTTGTTTCCAAGGTGTTTGGCAGAGAGTTTAGTAAAGACGATCTCCCTTGGCTCTAAATAACAGTTTGTAAATGCTGATTTCGAATATCATTAAATATAAGCTGTATCACCGAACGTGGTTCGTCTATTTCATCATCAAATTCATAAGCAGAACGTCCTGTAGCTGGAGAACCCAAAGAAACTTTTGAAAGGTCTTGCAGCATCAATGTGTCGTCGATGTCGTCTGGCGTAGAGTAACTTTTAACCGTTTTCCCGTATTCCATAAACGGCCCTTTTCTAGAAAAGATGGGAAGTGAATAAATTGCATTTTTACGAAAGTCTTTCTGCAGACGGACCACTTTTGGACGTCAAAAAACGGTCCCTTTTCCGCAAGAGGAGAACTATTTTATGATTCAGTATAGATTCCAATAGTTCGTACCTATAGGCGATGGGAAAACTAGGCGCCCGTTTCATCGGAAGACCGAATCTGGTTTGGCCGCTAATGTTGATCATCAGCGACAGAGTGGGCAGCAGTACACCTGGCTGCAATAGAGATTAATCACTGACCTCTGAAACGGGTGAGTTAAACTTAATGCACAGAAGATTAAAGTTGAACGCTTGGAGGTTAATTTAGAAATCAACTTACAACAAAGTACATTCCTTGATGGATTAGCAGTTACGCCGAAGTAGCAAGTGAACTGGTTTCACGTTCAACCTACAACTAGTCGAATCGACAGTGGCTTTCAGCCATTTTAAACGAATTCACACTGGCTTACGTAACGAAAATTTGAGTTCTTCATGGAATACAATGGTATATTCGTAAACAATGGACACAATTGAAACGTGCAAATTGTGCATGTGTATCCATTACCTGGATTGTATATGAAGGTTGATGCAGGACTCGCATATCTATAACCTTTTATTACAAGTTGATACTTAAACGTTGATACCTTCAGATTCTGCTGCTATCAGTTGCATACGAACACGAATAACATCAATTAACCAGACAACGAACTAGTTAAATCACAGGAACTTAAAATTATACCACGAAGGCGAAACTAGTCTGTTCCTCCCAAAGCTTCTTGGTGAAACTATATTTCAGTACACGGACTACATACAACCACAAGTTGAGTAAACAGTCTGATTAGCAGCTTGGTACAAGAGACAGGCAAACTAGATGTCTAACTGAATCCAGGAGAGGAATTTCGTCCAGATTTTCAACTTCTGCTTGTGATGAAATTATGGATTTTTTTCTTCAACTTTAGAATTTTATGTTGGGAAAACTTACATTCCGATTAAAACGAAACTTTACCAGTGGATACAGTACTATTAGTTCTGCATACGGTATTTTTCTGGCTGCGATATCTTTGAAAACATGGGTGCCATAAGCGATCGACTTCTCCCCATGCACCTGATAAACCAAGTCGATTGCTCTACGCTAAGTAATTTTTCACAGAAAATCCGGTTGCAATAAGCTCGAATAAGTAATGTAATATAGAAGACGCATAAAGAACATTGCAATCACACGACAGGTCGATCAGTACTTCATGCAGGTGGGGGGTACTGGTGCGCGGCAAAAACGTTAATGAACTAGCACCTAAGTTAAACGCACAGTTTACACGAGCTGTACGCAGTTTTTATGTCTTGTTTACTGTGTGTTGCTATGCTGCAAGTGCTGTGTTATTTACCGTATTGACCTTAGGTATATATGCATAGTTGCTTCCACCGTGGTAGGATTCAGTTTGTTGCTTCAAGTTTGGGTTCACAAATGAAGCAACTGCTGACCTTCATCTGTTACTTCTGGCTGGTCTATTGCTGCTGCCATGGCGTACAATTGGGTAAACGTACAGGTTGTTAGACAGCCTTTTCATCCGTCGTGATTCAGTGAACCAATTAGTTCATTAACCAAGTTCATTAACATTAGGTATTGTGCTAGTCATAGAATACTATGATATACATACTACGCGTAGCATTGATAATACTGATACCATTCATAATACCCTAGCCGTGTCATTCTTAAATGCGTACACAGACAAGTAGTATTCGGTATTCATGTGTAGTATGTACAGCTCCATCTAGATGCGTGTACATAGCCATCCCCATTGCAGACTACACTGCTCAGGTCACCACGTATGCTGCTTCACTGATCCAATGTGCCGTCTATTGCCAACGCTACCAGCCAGCCAGCAACTTCTACGCGTACCGCGACAACAGCTGCATGGTACGTAGCATTGTTATGGCTGTTCAAAACCACAGGTCAAGGATATCTTTCAAATTGTCTCTAGCAGTTGTACCAGAACTACCCTGGTTATTCGAATTCACTCCTATCCATGTACTGCACGCTCAGCGAGGTACTGCAGCGACGCTATTGCAGAGTTATCCGCGTACGTATCATCTGCTCATTTATCAGTATAAGCTAACCAGTAGAGTTCTATAAGTAATGCTACTATTATGGAACTTGTCAAAACCTAGTCTAGGAATTTCACGGAAGCTTTCAAGTTTTGCCAAGTCAACCACATGAGCTTGCTATCTGTGGAAACGGAGGAGGAAAACAGCTTTCTTTTCGACTGGTTGTACCAATTGTATTGCGGTAAGACTAACGCCTGTAAAACCCAAATCCTCCGGCGGCTCTATTCAGTTAGATTCTGTTTGATCTCTGCAGGAACCAACGTAAACTGCGGAGCCACCGTTTGGACTTCGGGGTTCTATTCGACAAAACGTCAGGACTGGGTATGGCAAGCAACGAACAGCACTTTCGCCATAGCCAAGTGGGTTATTACAGGAGGATCACACCTGCTTCTGTACTTTCGCGCAAGTTACAGTAAGAACGCTTACTGGCGCGCCTCGTATCCTAACCAACTTGCGCATTTTATCTGCGAGATGGAAGCGTAAGCGATGTTATACACCCATTTCCTTCACTATTTGATCAACACAGAACTGCTCAGTCGAAACAGATGGTGTAATCTGCTTACACGCGGCTTCACCGTGGTCCTCATCATATACACTTGCAGGAATACACGTTACTACGAGTTAACTTTATTCTTCAGAGTCATCTTTCCTACTGAGCTATTTCTTCTGAATGAAATCTTCTGTCCTACAAGAATTGTATTCATATAATATTGGCGTAGATTCTTCCAGGCTTACGATTAGCTGTATTCAGTGCAACGACGAGTTATTGAGCACCGTTTTAAGTACGTTATTGTCCAGGTAATAGTACGTTAATATCCTCTACGATGTGGGCTGTTATTTCATAGGTATACTATCATTGACATCATGGTCATCTAGATTCAAAGGATCTCAAAAACTCTCATGCGCAGTTGATTACAATGATGCGATTGCGTCTGAATTTACTTCTTAAACTGCTCAGATATCATCTAGAGAAGCGACCTTCCTGGTTACAAGTCCAGCTTGGATTCTGAACCTGTTTTTCATGTCTGTTGCAAACTACAAACACGATACAGTTTGCAATGACTGTTAAGCGCGTTGTCATGACTATATACTATTGACTTCTTTAAACGAACCAGGTTACACGCTTGCAGTTGAAACTTGCTTTTACCTGCTTTTAATGTCTGTTGTAAACTACAAACACGACAGAGTGTTAAGCGCGTTGCCATATATACTATTGACTTCTTTAAACGAACCAGGTTACACGCTTGCAATTTAAACTTGCTTTTACAGTCAACCTTCGGTTGCCGTTGTTGAAACTCGTGACAATGAAACGTCTGCTTGCTTTCCTTTGTTTGATTTCGCTGTTCTGTTATGGCTGCAACTGCTTGGACTTGGGTAATCACGTTGCTTCTATCAAGCAACAACTGTATCTTTGACAAGGCCAAATCTAATGTTTCAGGGTGTGACAGTACAAGTACATGAATATTAATATTGTATATATGAAGTATAGCATACATGAGATGTTTAGTTGTTTACATTAGTTTACTGTATACTGCCTACTTGATTCAGTATGATTGATACAGCTCCAAGCAAGTGTGTGCACGTAGCCAACCCAATTGTCGACTACACTGCGCAAGTTATCAGGTACGCTGCTTCACTAATCCAGTGTGCCGTCTACTGTCAACACTACCAAGCGGCCAACAGCTTCTTCGCGTACCGCGACAACACTTGCGTGGTAACAGTTCTTGGCAAAATTACCTCTTGATTCTTGCGTCATGTTCGTTATAATTCATTATGTATGTTCAGTTGTACCAGAATTACCCTCGCTATACCAATGTGCTTCTAAGCATGAACTGCATAAAGTTCAGCGAAGAACTGCAACGTCGATATTGCCTAGTTACCAGAGTATGCATAACCTGACGACTTAAATTCTAATGGTACATGTAACCAGGTGGTTCTTTCCAATTGTAGCCTAGGAATTTCACCGAAGCTTTTAACTTTTGTCGAAACAACTACATGAATCTACTATCCATCGAAAGCGAGGAAGAAAACAGCTTTCTTTTTGACTGGTTGTACCGGTTGTATTGCGGTAAGTTTGAAACGCATTTAGACCCAATCCTCCGGGTTCAATTAAACTCTTTTGCTGCAGCAACCAACGTAAACTGCGGAGTCATCGTATGGACTTCGGGGTTCTATTCGAAAGAACATCAAGAATGGGCATGGCAAACAACGAATAACACTTTTACCGTAGCCAAGTGGTTCAGCACAAGAGGAACACACCTCGCCTTGTACGTTCGCGCGAGTCACAGTAAGAACGCTTATTGGCTCGCCTCGTATCCTAACCAGGCTGTGCATTTTATCTGCGAGATGGAAGCATAAACGATATGACACGCATTCACTTCTCTATTTAATCAACCTATAATAACAGGTCATTCGTAATGCAACCTGCTTATACGTAGCTATTTGCCTTGGGTCTTCTTCATGCTGATCGCTTGTGGCACCTATGGTTTCAAAGATAAAACAGCGATAAAATTACTGAGTATAAAGCTGGCAGCACTTTACACACTGGTAAAGTTTCATTGAAATCGGCTGGTAAGTTTAGCCAACGTAAATTCCTGAAAGTTGGAAAATAGTTCCTGCCATTCAGAACCTGCTCCAGACTGTACGCTTGCGGTAATACACGTTACATGAATTAACCTCTTAATGGCATTGTTTTTATTGAATCAAGTTGATTCTCACATGTTAAATAACATTCAAGAAATTAAGACCTATTGATTAGATATTAATTAGCTTACCTGATTTAATAGTAGATGAAAGAGAAAAAAACAAACAAACAGGGTTTTGAATTGCGACAATCTGTATCTAGTTCAGCATTTTATTTTGGCAAAACTAACAGGCCAATTTCAATAAAATTTGACGAGTGTATTAAGTTCTATCAGTTCTACACTCCACATTTTTTGGGTTATTCTATCTCTGAAAATCTAGGAGAAATAAGCAATCAACTAGTCACCTTTTTTTATTGCTCTAGACTGTTACGCTCGGTTAAGTACCAGCAGTTTCCCAACACAACTCGTATACTTAATGTCTTGTTTATTGCTAGTGTTGCTTATGACGCTAATTGCTCCGTTCTTTAACCAACCTCGCAAATATATGAAAGTGCCGTTAACTAATAGGCAGTCGAGGCTCGGTTATTGTCGTCATCTTCGCTCAACTACAATGAAATACCTGTTTACCAGTCGGCTGTTTGTTCTCGCTGGCCTCTTACTGCTGCTGTGGCGAAGTACTAGATCATGAACGTCTACCTATTTATCTATCTGTCTATCTATCTAACTGGCTATCCGTCTAACTGTCTATCTTATCTATATATCCAACTATCTAAATATCTACGATCTAACTATCTAACTATCTAACTTGTTATCTGCCTATCTATCTATCTTATCTTGTATGTAATACATCTACCTATCTGTATATCTATCTTGCTATATCCTGTCTATATATCTAACTATCTAGCTATCTAACTGATTATTTATCTGTCTACCTATCTACCTTATCTGTCTAACTATCTAACTGGTTGTTTGTCTTTCTGGCTATCAATCTTATCTGTATATCTATAATATACCTATCTATTTATTTATTTCTCTATCTTTCTGTCTATCTCTCTATCTTATCTATATCTCTAACTATCTAGCTATCTAATTGGTTATTTATCTGTCTATCTATCTAACTATCTAACCATCTAAATATCAAACTGGTTATCTGTCTACCTATCTTGTCTATATATCTATCTATCAATCTATCTATCTTCTATATATGTTTCAACTAATTATCTGCTGTCTATCTATCTATACATCTATCACCTATCTGTCTATACAACTAACTAAAAATGTGTCTATCTATATATGTATTCATCTATCTATCTATCTATCTATCTATCTATCTATCTATCTACACATCACAGTAAACACGACCTACAGACCTATTCTACGCGTCCAAATATACACTACGTCAAATTTTGAGCAAAAAATAGGGAATTCTGCAGGGGAAATATTGATTGCTCATTACTCCCAACTGTTTAAAGGTAGAGCAGCCCAAAAAATACCACGCGTAGAACTAATAGCGCTTAATGCAACGCCCAAACTTCGTTGAAATCGGACTGTAAATTTCGCCAAAATATATTGCTGAACCTTAGAGAGTCGAATATTTCTTCCCCATTTAGAACCCTGGTTATTGCCGGGGAAAAGTTCATCGCTTATGGCGCCTACGTTTTCGCAGATATAACAGCCAAAAAATACCATGTACACAACTAATAGTAAATTAAATACTAGTAGTAAGTTTCATCAAAATCGGGTTGTTAGTTTGGCCACAATAAAATTCTAAAATTAACAAGATCCCTAACTTCCTATACCATTCAGAAACCCTTTTTGTGCTCTAGACTGTACCAGAACATACTAGGCATAATGTTCACATTGTAGATATTTACAGCTGCAACTAGATGTGTGTACGTAGCCAATCCAATCGACAATGCACAAGTCACCAGGCATGCTGCTTCCCTAATCCAGTGCGCGGCCCCCACCCTCTGTTTGTCTGTCTGTCTGTCTATCTATCTATCTGTCTATCCATCTATCCATCCACCTTTCCATCTGTCTATTCATCCATCCATCTATCTATCTATCTATCTATCTATCTATCTATCTATCTATCTATCTATCTATCTATCTATCTATCTATCTATCTATCTATCTATCTATCCATCCACCTTTCCATCTGTCTATTCATCCATCCATCCATCTATCTATCTATCTATCTATCTATCTATCTATCTATGTATCTACGTATCCATCTATACATCTATTCATTTATCTATCTACCTATCTATCTATACGTCTTTACCACGATTGTTACCGGCCGGTAAACACAAGTTTCTCGCTGAACAGAAGACCACGTCAAGAGTTACTAAAGAATCTGATTCATTCGTTAGCGACATTTGAAATCCTGCAGGATCTTAAAACACAAACACTCCGGGACAAATTTGGATCGATTGGACCAGAAACCGGAATCTGAAAAGTCACACGGATCTCAATCCCAATTTATAAGATACACGAAAATCTCGGTTATGTTTGACGTGACGTATAATTAATTGTGATAAACCTAACAGAAATAAACAGTAAACCGCACACTACAGTTGGAACGACCTGCCAAGAGCTTTTAGAGTTCAATTCCATAAACGCAGAGTAGTCACGCACGTTAATTGTTCAGTTATCCATCAACACATCGATCAGTCAATCGATCCCATTTGCCAAAAAAGCAGATCCTTAATCAAGTGCGAGCAGTACTGACTGACTAAAAGTGTCGATGTTGGTGGACCGTTTTAAACGGTACAATCTGGAGCACAAAGTAAGGGTTGTGAATGGTGGAAAAATACGTTAATGTATAAACGTTAGGATTTTATTTCGGATAAACTAACAATCCGATTTCAATGAAACTTGCACACTGTATTGTGCGCAAATAAGTCTCTTGGGTGGTTATATCCATGATAGTTTGGCGATAATAAGCAATCAACTTTTTCCCAACAAGAACCCTTTTTCGTGTACCAAACTGTACGTAATTTGCATCGTTTTTTAAGGCCATTACAATGAGTATAATTGCTTCGACTTTATCGATCTGATATTGCACAAATGTGTAGTTACAATTAGTCTTACTGTGGTAAACATTCAATTGCTGTCGAACTTTTGCGATACAATGAAGCAGCTGCTGACTGTCGTCTGCTACTTCTCGCTAGTCTATTCCTGCTGCAACGGCGTCGATTTTGGTAAACGTACAGAACTATTGGTTAATATAATGCTTGTAACATAGTTCAGATAAGAGTGTATATAGATATGTATGCACACAAGTCGTATTCAGTAGTATTAATACTACTGAGCATGTTTTACAGTTCCAGCTAGATGTGTGTACATAGCCAGCCCGATACTAAACTACAGCGCTCAGGTCACTACGTACGCTGCTTCGGTAATCCAGTGCGCGGTCTACTGTCAACGCTATCAAATAGCTAACAACTTCTTCGCCTACGGTGACAGCAAGTGCCTGGTAAGTTACCGTTAGACTAATTAACTTAACCTTTAATAGTATTAATATATAGATGTAATCAATACAGAACGAAGTAGTTATAATCAATACCTATGTTAATAGTAGGATTGATAAATACTAGTTTTAACCCTAACTAGCTTTCAATCCAGCTGATTGATGTCTGATTCAGTTGTACCAGAACTACCCGGGCTACACAAATCAGGACTTATCGATGTACTGTACGTTGAGCGAAGTATTGCAACGTCGCTACTGCATGGTGACCGAAGTAAGTACTGTTTGCTTAAATCGGTAATACGAGTTAATTCAAATACGATTATAGTTTATGGTAAACTAAATTCAAGCTTACAGTTTCAGGGTAGAAATTTCACCGACGCTTTCAACATTTGTCGAAGCAATTACATGTCGTTAGTCTCCATGGAAACCGAGGCCGAAAACAGCTTCTTGTTCGCCTGGATCAACCAGGTGTACTGCAGTAAGTTCTGACCTGGAACAGCTCAGCTAGCAAGATTCATATAAGATAACCGATATCTATATAGGGAGTCATCCAAATTGTACAGCGATTCTATGGACCTCGGGTTTCTGGTCGACAGATCTACAGGGCTGGGTGTGGGAGGGGTCGAATAGCCCTTTCACCATAACCAAGTGGGCTTCTTCTAACCTACTGGGCACGCACGTGGCCACGGCGCATTACCCCAATCACACGATCAACAAGTACTGGATAGCTCTAGACTCGAGCACGCGTTTACACTTCATCTGCGAGAAAGAAGCTTAAACTAGCCTTTCTATCCACTGCTTCACTCTGCTTCGTTCCTGCACATACTACCGTGTTAGCAGACAGTCACTACAGTTTGTCAGCAGAGTGGCATTTCCACCGAGAATCTGAGATCAAGCTGAAATGAGATTACCTAGTGTAATTCACCTCGAGTTATGAAGCTTATCAAAACTCACCTATCTAACTATTTACGCACCTACCCATATCAATCTGTCTATCTATCTACCTGTTTTGTTGCAACAGTTGCATCCAAACAAGACACTGTCTTTGCTAGGGATCACGGTAACCCTGGTCAGAATTCAAGGATCAAACATTTGGATGGCAACCCTTCAAACAGTCAGTTCAAGTCTTTACTGAAAACGGTCAAAGTTCAGCAAAGTTCTGAAGTGATTTCAACACTGCGTTCTTCAAATACACGCAAGAGTTACTTAAACGTTAAGCGTGTAGACATTGGTTAAGCTTTCCTTGACACTGCTTCAACTTTGCCTCAACTATTACGATAGATAATCTATTGCTTACCAGATCTACTATATCTTACACTATCTACTGGATCTATATATATCTACCACATCCTCATCTACCATCATTTACTGTTACCAGATTTTATCAGACTCTCACGATTCATAATTACTCATCTCAAGTAATCCAAATGATCTCTATACCTATCTCTATCTATCTATCTATCTATCTATATACATCAATCAGCCTATCTGTCTATTTATCTGGTAGTACATCAGTGTGTATGGTAAACATACACTTTAGTTTGCAATACTACGTAGCATCCCACCAACTGCCCATTAGTTTCCTTTCTGTCGCAGGTAAAGCTTTTGAGAGATGTCTGCTTAAAACTGTAGATCAACATTGCACTAAGTATTTAGCTCCCAATCAATACGGATTTCTAAAAGGTAAATCTTCTGTACAGGCCATTAGCAATCTTACGACACAAATAGAATCTTCCCTTAGCAGACGACAATATGCCCTCTGAATATTCTTTGATATAACAGGAGCTTTTGATAACGCATGACATCCGGGGATACTGTACAAATTACTCCAAACGAACTGCCCCAAACACTTAGTCGGACTTATTCGCTCTTATCTAGCAAGCTGGTCTGCAACCATCGAAATCTGCGGACCGAAAGTTAGCAAAAGTGTTTCCAAATCGTGTCCTCAGGGAGGTATACTTTCGCCTTATCTCGGGAATGTTTCTTCAAACTCACACTCCAAAAAACGTAACCATTCAAGCATATGCCGATGACATATTGTGGGCAAGAGCTGGTCCGTTACTCAGAACAAGGCCAACACTATCCTAAAGCAGTTTGAAAAGTCGAGTTTCAACAATAAACTGGCTTTCAACCCAAAGAAAACAGACATCCTTCTAGCAACTAGGAAACGATTCAGACCAATTTGCAACCTTGCTTTAAACGGGGACATTTTAAAAATTAAAAGTGAAGTAAAATACTTAGGCGTTATTCTTGATACAAAGTTCACTTGGAAGAGACACCTCGAGCATCAGGTGGCCAACGTGACTCGGGTATTACGGTCGTATGCTGCCAGCTATCAGGAAAAACTGGGGACTCTCGTCTTATACCATCCGCAATCTATACCTGGGAGTCGTGCAACCAATCCTCTTATACGCGAGTTTCTGTTGGTTACCTGTGCTACGTCATCAATGGGCTCTCAACTTCTCCTATCAGTGCAAAGAAGAATCATGATCAATATTACTAGAGCCTTCAAAACAGTACCCTCGGATGCATTGCATGTTCTCATTGGGCTCCTCCCAATTCAACTAAAAGCAACAGAACTAGCCGTTATCCAGTTTCAGAGATACTTCCCTTCCGTCCCAGCCCCCTTACAGTCTCTCGATAATAAATTTGCTTCTCATCTACAATATTTAGCCTTCCTTAATAGTAACCTCTCCGACTTTCCTACAAGATCCCGTTTACGAGTTTTTTTCAGGTCCAAATGGTTTCATGAGTGGCAACTAAAAGGCAAAGGAACATATGCGAAACGCTGGGCTTCGGACCCGTCTTTTCTCGGCCGTTTGGCCAAGTTCCCTCATACCTTTCCTCTCGCTTAAAATTCTTACCGGTCACGGCTCTTTAGGTGACTTTCTATATATAAACAAACGCTCTCCTTCTCCTCTTTGCACCACCTGTCTCGTACCTGAAAAAAGGGAACATTATTTATTTATATGCACCCTTTTCTCCAATCAACGCTCAGGTCTTTTCCGGTCAGACATAACCTGCCCGCACTCTGCTACTCATTTCCTAAACAACGTTCAGTTTCAACGAAGCTTGACAATATTTATACAAAGTACCAAACGCTTAGTAAGAGACTCATTGCCATATTTTCTTTTTTTTTAACTCCAATTTCCCATTCCACCAGGTGTGTTCATCCTCTTAGGATAACGTGAGTTTGCATCAGAGGTTTCACCTTTACTTTGCTCCCAGCTAGTTTGTTTTCGCTTTGTTTATTGTGTTTTCTCTTATTTCGTTTACAACTATTTAACGCTCAAACTATCGTGTAAAGTCAACCAAGTATGAAGGAGTTGCAAATGGACCATTACAGCATATTTTAGAATCACCGAGGAATGGAAGAAAAACCAATACTGCTTGGTCGATTCAACCAAATGAATCCCGCAGGATCGCAGTTTGAATCAAAAGGTTAAAAACTAGACTGAAACCGTTAACAACCGGGCCTTGGCACCTTCACTGTAAAACGATGGTAACCGTTATTTTTTCACCGAAATCCTCCAGGATCGTTATCGCACCGGTTAACTTCTGATTCCACCCGCATAAAAAATTCGCTCCTTGGAAACAAGTATTTTACCGGCATTTTGCCGGACCAACTTTTCCGCTCAGTTACCGTCCGATTACCGGTACTCTATCACCCAAGAGTCAGCAATGCTACGGATTGCGACCGGTGAAATTCAGGTTACAGAAGACCGGAATTTTACCGGCTCAGGTGTCAGGTGCGGAACAGAAATGAACGATATTTGCTCTTTTAAAGTCACATTGAAACTCTAATAAATAGACGGTGCCAGGCATGGTCCAGCTGACGAATTAAACGACTAGGGTGAGCTTAACTTGGAATTCAGAAGGTGCTTGGGGGTGGGGCGCAAGTTTAAAGCTACATCGCTTCATTTCGGTAATGTGCATAAAGCCCTGACTTTACCGTTCATCATGTAACACTATTGTTATCAGTCACTACACTTGAGGTAGCCAGAACCAGAGAGACAGTATCTGTTACCGTTGACCTCAGGAATCTTAAGATTCTGGGTCTCCAATTGTAACTATATCTAACCTAATGCGATTCTGCATTTTTTTTTACAGCGAAAAGTGAGTAAGAATCGATTCCCTACGACGAGTTGAAGACCTTAGCCTGTGAAAGCTCTGAACGAGTTTCTCATCTCGCCATTCCCCGGTTGGAAAAGCCGTGCCTGTGATTTACATAGGTTATTGAGTTAACACCAGCCGCTGTTCTTTGACATTTTGCTCACCACTGCTTATGGTCTCACAGGTATTATCTCATTCTGTGGAAAACGTGGTTTGGGAGAGTATTTTTCAAATAACCACGGGGAAAATCACCCGAATGCCTTCCTATCCCACTCTTCTTGAAATAACAACAACTCTCTATGCATTTATCTTTTAATGTACAGATATAGAGTTGTGAAATAGATAACTGAATTCATGAAGTCGTTCCGGACGTTTCTGTTTATTCGTTAACCGTCACTTTCTTTATTCCGCTTCTCACGACGCAAACAAACAGGCGGAAAGTATAAGTTGACTTTCTTTATATCCCTGGCTTGGGGAATATAAAAGAAGCTCTGGAATAAACCAAGAAAGAAAATTTTTGGAGAGAAGACTTACAGGAAGGGGGGAAAATGCCGAGACGAATACAAACGGTTTTCACTTTTGCCAACAAAATAATAACAATAGGTGAATTTCACCAGAAAAATTCTCATGTGACTTTCTTCGGATTGCCGAGATTAGACAAGAATTGAGAAACATGTCCACTGCAATATTCCTTGTTACTTAAACTCTGTCCTTAACTTTTAACAGTGATACAATTACCGGGTTTTTCTTTATTGTATCGACGAGAAAGTGTCCAAGTCACCAAGTCGGGTAGCTGGAAAACAGTAACTTCTTCATGCAGCGCTGAAGATTTAACCAAAGTGGAGTCTAGAGCCGCCCCCGCAAAAAAAAAAGGGTTTTTGAATAGCGGAGAAGTATTATAACTGTGAACATTTAGGATTTTATTGCGACTACATCAATGGGCCAATTTCAACGAAACTTTGCAGGTCTATTGTACGTTACTAGTTCTCCGTTCAGTATTTTTTCGGCTGCGATATTGTTGAAAGCGTCGGAGTAATAAGCGATATACTCTTGCTCCAGCAAGAACCTACTCTAGACGGAAGAATTAACTTTTACAATTGAAATCTTCAACGTTTCGCAATGATGAATGAGGTCTGTTTCATGCTATGCCATGGCCTGATAATTTTTTCACACAAAGGTAGAAACAGCGAAAGTACATTTCATATAGAATACACAGTCAAAGGTTTCCAGTAATATCGATTACAAGTCTATAACCAGCTATTGATATTAACTTATATCAATGTACTAGACGGGTATATAGACAGGATATGCATAGTAGCTTAGCGTTGTGGGGAGTTTGTGTATAGAGTAATATAGTACTTAACTGCGGATGTTTATGTTTTGATACATATTTAAAACTAGCAAGTGTAATAGTACAGACAAGACGATATAGTTACATAGGTATAGGTCTACTAGTTATAGAGTTCATAGGTATACGTCAAGTTGCAATGTAGCTAATACGTGTACTAACTCCAGGCACATTAACTGGCCACATAAACACACTGTAAGAAATGAAAATCTTATCAACAATTCTTTTCTTCTTCGTGATTTGTTTCGACTCAACTGACAACAGACAACCTTTCTTTTCTTCGACTGTTCAACGACTGACTGGACCAAAAAACTGTGAAAAGGCACTTGACGAAACTCTACAGGGTGAATTAACGCTCGAAAACTCGGAAATCAAAATAACTTGGGAAGGGGCGAACTGGTTTTGCTCAACAGAATTCTCGGAATTTAATTGAAGGTGGAAACAGGGCTGGGATCCGCGACAATAAAATATAAATGATATTCAACATAGCGGCCCCTGTTTTCATTTTGAAAACAATTTTTTTTACACAGATTACTCGAGACTGTGTTCTTCTAAAATACATCATTTGGAGGTGGGTCTTATCCAGGTTCCTTTACTCGTTTGCACCTCTGCAGTCCTGACGATCCCGTCTCTACCTGGGAAGACTTGACAGAACTTGACAGATTCTTCCTAGAGGCCAGGTTCCTCGGGGGTTGGAAGCGTCGGTTACTAGCACCAGGTTTCCAACTTGCAAATTTCTTTTGTGTACCAGCCACTTCCTCCGTTCAATCAGGTTAGGTAGATATTCCCGCTGCCATCGTCTCCAAAATTGGTCAGCCAGCGCTTGAACGCGTTTCCGTCGTTGACGCGAGTTGATGTCGGTCGGACCTATAAGATCAACTGGGAGGTTCGGATTAGATCGACCCATAAGAAAGTGATTTGGGGTAAGCGCTTCCGTGTCAGTTGGGTCTACGCTGACACGAGTTAAGGGTCGACCATTAAGTCAACTTTCAACTTTGGCCGTCAGTTACCGTTTGCTTATGTAGGACCAGTTTTAGAGCTTGCTTGGCCGATCGAACCAGTCTTTCCCATGCCCCACCAAAATGTGGTGAAGAGGGAGGAATAAAATACCATCGAATTCCCCGACTTGACAACGAGTCCACGATTTTGTTCTGATTCAGACGAAATAAACCTTCTAGTAGCTCCTTTTCTGCCGCTCTAAGATTAGTCCCATTGTCGGAGTAAACTACCGATGGAGAACCTCGCCGACTGATAAAACGCCTCGACGTCAACAAGAAGGAATCAGTGTCTAAAGTATGAGCCATTTCAAGATGGACTGCTCTAGTGACAAGACACGTGAAAAGAACCCCGTAGCGTTTTTCGACACGGCGATGTACCGTCACGTACAGTGGCCCGAAATAATCTAGCCCTGTTTGCGAGAAAGGAGGGGATCCAACTTGCAACCTTGTCGCCGGGAGTGCGGCCATCAATGGTACCTGCGGTTGTGCCTTCATTTTTTTACAGACCAGACAATTGTTTACAGTGTTATGCACGTTTCTTCTTGCTCTAAGAATCCAAATTGTCTTTCGTATTTCTTCAAGAATTCTGGTGGTAGAAGCATGGAACAATCTATCATGCGTTTCCAAGATGACGAGCTTGGTCAACGGATGATTCGATGCCAAATGATGGGGTGTTTTTGTTAAAAAAGAACAGGAGCTTCTTGTATTCGTCCGCCGACTCTCAGTCTAAAGACGGACTTAACCCCAACAACCTTGATGACTTCGGCAAGGGAGCGTGGCTCCGTAACATCGAAATTTCTTGTGGAAAACTCTCGTCTTGGGCCAATTTAATACATCGTAGATAGGCATCTTTCAGTTTGTCCACTTGGAGGGGACCTGATCCTCTGTGCCGTTTGACAAACCTCAGAACGTACGCCACAACCCGTTTTAACCTTAGAAAAGACGAGGTCCTGGAAATTAAGCACGACACCTGGCTAGGTTCAATCACAACTGCCACATAGCTGGTGGTGTTGATTTCTTCATCTTCCGGTTCGTGAAACTCGAACAAAACAGGCCAGTCCTCTTCATAATCTTTCAGAAATGCCGGCCCCGTGATCGGACGACCTCCATACCTTTCGACCGAAATACCTCGACTACCGTCGTCCGCAGGGTTCAGCTCTCCTGGAACGTGTTTCCACTGATTAACATTTAATAGTTCTCGAATTTTTCCGATTCTCGTGGCTACGAAGGAATGGAATTTACATTTTCTTGAGTAAATCCACTGCAACACAGTTTTGGAGTCGGTCCAGTAGGCAATTTGGCTGAAAGTAAATCTGCTCTCTGAAATAACAGTGCGCGCAGGCCGAACTGCCATCACTGCTGCTTGCAATTCCAACCGAGGCGTCGATAGTTGAGACAGAGGAGCAACCCTCGTTTTCACCTTTACGAATGCAATACCCACCCGGCTCGTGTATTCAATGCGAAGGTAACTAACCGCACAGAATCCCATTTCAGAAGCGTTGGCAAATACGTGCAACTGAACAGTTTTTGCCGCCTCATCCAAACTCTTCAAACAACGAGTGATCTTTAGGTTTTCAACTCTCCTCGACTCCTGTACCCATTTTGACCAAGAATGCAATAAGCTAGGAGAGAGAGCATCATCCCAATCCATGCCAGCTCTCCAGATTTGCTGAAGAAGAGCTTTAGCGACTAATATTGTGGGCGCCAAAAATCCCAAAGGGTCAAAGACCTTTGCAACAGTTTTTAGTACGTGTCGTTTGGTACACACGCCTTCAGGAATAACAATTCGGAAAAGAAATTGATCCTTTCGGAATTCCAGGAAACCCCCAAAGTGCGCTCCACTACGGAAGCATCAACCGTGAACTCACGATCTCTTGGCTAGGGAAGGTGGACAAGACTTTACGAGATGACGATAGCCATTTTGTCAACTTAAAACCTCCCTTGCTCAGCATATCTTTCACGCTGTGACAGACTCTGATGGCCTCCTCCTCGGTTTCGAAGGAGTCGATGTAGTTATCAACATAGAGATTGTTGTAAACTCTTTCTTGAATGTCTGAAAGCTCACATCCGAAATCACGAGCGGTTTTTCTCAGCACGTACATAAAAGTGACTGGGGAGGACACTGCTCCGAAGATTTGAACCATCATTCGACAAATGGCAGGGGAATTGTCGCTTCCTTCTGGTCTCGGCCACAAAAATCGTAGAGCGTCTTTATCCGACTCGACAACTTTGACTTGATAAAACATTTTCTCCACATCACTCGGAACGGCAACATAATGTTCTCGAAACCGGGTTAAAAGTCCGGGATTATTGTTGAACAAATCAGGGCCTTTCAGCAAAGCCGCGTTTAACGAGCTGTTACGATAGGTGAACGATGCATCGAATACGATTCTCAACTTTGTCGGCTTTGTTGGATGCTGCACCCCGTGGTGTGGTAGATACCACGTTCGCCCGATCAGACCTTCCGTTTGTTCAACAAACTCTGCGTGACCTAGCTTGAAATATTCGTCCAATTGCTTTCGGTACTCTTCAGCAAAACATGGATCACGACGAAATCTAGCCTGTAATTGCGCGAAACGTTGGGCTGCAGCCTCGAAATTGTTTGAAAGTACAATATCTGGCGACTTCCACAACAGTCCAGCTTCATACCGTTCTCCCACATGCTGAACGGTATTTTCAAGAATTTCGGTAGCCCGTTTGTTTTCTCGATTAATCGGCGAAACAACATCAGGTTTCACTCCAAAAGTCTCGGTGCCCCCAGAACTGGGTGAGCAGCTCGTCGATCCGCTCTTCCTGTGTAGACAGTGATACGTGATTTACGCTGACGATTTCGTCATTCTGAGACTGAGTTGGACCTACTAAACACCATCCTAGGGGAGTTCGTATTCCCCATGGCACCACCGTTCTCGTAGAGGGAGATCGCACTTCTAAGTGCCGGTGAAGTTCAGGTTGGCCAATTCCCAACAACACACTCACTTCGTCGACGTCAACTTTAGGAAAGCGAATGTCTGCTAAATGAGACCAACGTTGAGTGCCTTGAGTAAATATAGCCTAACCTTTCTTTCGGAACGTTCAGAACTGGCACCGTGTACGCCTCAGATATTTTTACGCCATACGTTTAATTTGCTGACGTAACTGAGAAGCTGACCCTTTTTGTACGACATCGTGGATCTTGATTGTGAAACGTCCCTAAGCGAATGTTCTGATCTCCTCCTTCTAATCCAAGCTTCTTTGCTAAACTTTCTGTGACCAAGTTAGCCTGGCTGCCGCTGTCTTAGGAAGGCATACGTGGAAACGACTTTGTTGTACTTCTGAAGACTTCTCAGTCTACTTCTATACATTATAAGTACCTAAGTTGTGCAATAAAGAGATAGGAAAGTGTACTTTTTGCCGAATATCCCATCCATTAGTGATTTATATTTAAAAAGCCCGATTATACCGACTAAAGCCACTAGAGACCTCATTTCACCCGACTTTTTGAAACTTGTAAGGTAGAAGTTAAGTTTGTATAAAGTTTACACTCAATTAATTCTAGACCACGAGGTTTTTGTCCTGAAAATGTTCAAAAATTTTGGCGCCTGCGGCGCACAAATTGATTTCTTAACTCACAATCCTATCATGGGGCGCAAAAATACGGGACTGAAGCTTTTTACTCAGAGACGTCAGCATAGATTTCGTTTACCATGACTGACCTAACCCAAGCCAGTTGGGCATCTCAAAAAGGATCTCGGAATGCGAATATGTGCAGAACAAAGTTCCTTCATATCACGGGATGGGTGGGTGGGTACTTGTCGGGTGGGTACGCCTCACAGACCTGGGTGGAGATGAGTACCTCTGAACAGGAGCATGGCTCATTAGTGATTGCAGTTGCTTACGACGAGACGAAATAGAAAGTTTTGGAACAGCAATTCATGTACGCATACAGCCGTCGTGCTAGCGTCACGGACTGCACACCAGTTCAGTCACTACGCTGCTTCCAATGTCAAGCGCACGGGCATACCGCATTTAACTGCAAAGAGAGGAATCCAAAATGTGGTTTTTGTGCCAACAACCATGAAAGCAAATCATGCCCGAGAAATGGACCTCCAAAATGCG
Source organism: Leptestheria dahalacensis (assembly GCA_022114935.1). Classification (NCBI taxonomy): domain Eukaryota; kingdom Metazoa; phylum Arthropoda; class Branchiopoda; order Diplostraca; family Leptestheriidae; genus Leptestheria; species Leptestheria dahalacensis. The sequence continues at coordinate 12,231 of JAIQCU010000182.1, read as the reverse complement.
CCAACTGTTCAGAGGATCACCCCGCTTACCACAGTGCATGCCCACGAAACAAAGACGAAAAAACGAAATACGCAGGGAAAACCCGAACCCCGAGGTAGAACCAGCAAATGACACGGGATCAAAATAATAAAAAGCTGCCTAAAAATTTTATCCTATAATGCACAGAAGACTGCAGAGAAAATGGAAGCGGTCCTGGATGAATTCTCCGATCAAAACACAGACCTATTCTTGTTTCAAGAGCCAGCGCAGCAAAGCCGACCCAACATTCCCTCTGGTTACACCCTTTGCCAAACGTCCGACGGTTACAAGGGAACAGCGGTCGTGGTTAGGAATTGTATCAATGTACAAATTCTAAGCACAGAGAGTAATGCTAATGTTTTATCGGTGGAAATCAAACCAGTCGAAAAATTGGTCGTCTTCAACATTAATAGAACAAAGAACCTAGAATTTCAAAATCGTATCAATGAACTTTGGGAATCGTATAAAAACTGCGGAAACCATTACATCTGGTTAGGAGACTTTAATGCCCATCACTGGCTTCGGGGCTCAAAGAAAACTAACGCAGCCGGGTGCACTTTGTTCCGTTTTATGGACATAAATCACTTCGTGTTGCTGAATGAGCCGGGGATTCCCACGTTTAAAAATAGTCGCAACCAATTCTCAGTACTCGACCTCGCTTCTTATCTGCACACTCGGTACACTTGTTTAACAAATTAGATATTGTAGAAGAAGGTGAGCTGTACGAATGGTGCGATGACCACTACCCAATTAAATTGACTTTTTTAGGCGAAAAGCCAAATGCATCTGGAACTCCTAAGCCAAGTTATGAGAAAGCAAACTGGAAGTTTATAGACACCAGACTGAAACTTTTGATAGGAGAAAAGGGGTTTGGAAAAACTGACATAACTACGGCAGAACAACTTGACGAATTGGTAGAAACTTTTACGAATTTGTTGAATAAACTATTAAAAGACAACATACCGCAAAAAATTATCATGACTTTCTCGAAACCGTGGTGGTCAGATCAGCTGAACCAACTGAAGAAGGAACTCTGAGAGTTGAGAAAATGGGCTACCAGGGTAAAGTTGATGGCCGCCACGGCCGTATGGAAGAAAAAGAGGAATGAATTCAAAAAAGCAATTCGATAGGCAAAGAAGGAATACTGGGGAAACATTTTAGACAAAGCCACGCTCAAAGAGTCGTGGCGACTTGAGAAGAATCTCGCCCGTCCTAAAGAAAAAATTGACTTGTCGAAACTGGTAGATGACAAAGGGGATGGTTTTAACTCAAATGAAGATAAGTTGAATTATTTATGGTCCGGATAGCATTAAGTTTCGTTTACCTTATATTTATCTTGATTTCTTCCAAGTCCCTTCGAACGCCTTATTTGCCCTTTGTTGTTCGACCCAGCCTTTCGACTTTCTCCTTCTTTTCGTTTTAACCTTTATTTGACCCTAGAAAGTTTACTTCAACCCTGATTTGCGCGATTCGTTTTTAGTATCGTTGCACCTTGCGTTCTGAGCTCAAGATGTGTTTTTTCTTTGTCGTCCTGCGTTCCCCGGTATGTTTCGTTTATTACCTTTCGTTTATTATTTGATTGTTGTTAATTGCATTGTTTGTAATTAGCATTCCCTTTGTTTGTAAATACAGTACGAATCCTTCAGTTCATCAAGGCCACAGGCATTATAATTCCACCACTGCCCTCGCACGAAACAATGGTGCATCGACCGGGAAAGTCGTCGTAAACCCCGGGATTGCGGCATCTACTTGGCAAGTTTGTCGTTTTTTGATATTCGGTAGATGTGTACTTCGAAGACGGACTTAAGTTAGGGTAAATTCGCGTTGGGCAAATCCTTTCCTCGTTTGCTTTCGTTCGTTCACGCAAGTTCGCTCAGGGGTTATCGTCTAAGCGTTTTCCTCTTGTCAAGGTCACTTCAAGAGTATCCCTGTCATTTCTCGCCATTTATTCGTTTCTCCTTTTTTTCGTTTTCGTCGTTGAAGTATTAATAGTTTGGGATTGGCAACTTTCCTCTCGTCGTTATCTTGCACTTGTTATTCGGGTTAATTAAAAAAGGTTTAAATATTGTGTTGAAGCCGGAGGCAGCCAAACGCCGTTTAGGGACCCTTGAGAAGGACTTTGCCGGATTCCACACCTTAAATTGCAGAACCACAGGGTCACGGCACTGGCCGGTCACACACGATACCGAAACCGACATTTTTCCACCATGGCTACTGGTGTAGAGTCCCACGACGATTTCGACGACGCGGCGCCGCTGAAGATATCTACGCAGTTTCGGACCCCAAGGCGGCAATAGCCTTCCGCAAAAACGCTAAGAAGGACCATACGTCTTGGGTTAATCACTCACTGGATATCATCCGTGCTCAAGGTAACCGTTCGCAACTTCAGCTCTGCCGGTCAAGTGTCTTGTCTTTGCAAGAGCAATGCCTCAAATGGCATGACGCCTACCTGGAAGCAGCTGGCTCCTCATTAGACGCAAAGGCTGTCAAGACGGCGGAGGATTGGAGAACGAACTTGGACAAAATCACCAAGGACTGCCTAGCCGATATTCAAACTTATCTCGATTCACGCCGCAACGATCCACCTTCGTCGGTCCACTCTGGATCGGTCTCTTCAAGTAAGGAAGTGGACAGGCGTTTACGAGAAGCCCAGTTACAACTCGAGCAAGCGCATCGTGAAGAGCAAGAAGAACTCGAACGCTATCGAAGCGAGCAGGAACATTTATTTCGACTAGGGGAGGCTAAGAAGCGTGCGGAGTCGGAGCGAAAGCAGCGAGCCTTAAGGGAGCAGATCGAAGCCTTAAAGCTGGAAGAGCAGCTAGGCGTTGAAGACGAGGAGCAGGAAAAGGGGACTAATGTTGAGGTCATGCCCCCACAGTTGTTGCATGGGCCGGCCACTGGTACGCGTCCAACGGTGAGTCTCAAGTCCGTAGTTTCCTCCGACTCGAATCCTGCCACCAGGTCTGCCCGATCCCACAGCCATGTTACCTTCGCTAGTCCAGCTGTCAGTTTGCCTCTGACAGACCAACCAGCAACAGCGTTGTCATCTGTCCCAGCGACAAGCGCTAATTACACTTTGGCTGCCAGGCTTCCTCGCCTCAAAATATCTCCTTACAACGGGGATCCAGCGGAATGGACTATGTTTATCGCATCCTTCAGAAGCCTAGTCCACGAAGTCATCCCTAGCAACGAACATCGCCTCGCAATGCTAAGAGAACTTCTAGCACCCTCGGTTAAAAAGGTAATTGCACGGTACCTTCTCGACCCAAACTTGTACGACGAGCCCATCCGTCAACTCGAACGGTGATACGGAGATCTTCAACTCGTGGTCAACCGCTGCGTGGTTCAGTTAACCTCGCTTCGGAGCTTTAAGGCTTATGACTTCAAGGCCATGAAAGCTTTCTCGGCGGATTTGCAAGGCATTGTCGCCACACTGAGTGGGTGTAATCATCCTGCGGAATTATAAGAGGCCTCGGGTACTGTCAATCAAGTCGTCTCGAAATTACCTCCACAGCTGCAAAGCAATTGGGCTCGATTTACTCTGCAATAAAGGCCCCGTATTCCTGGTTTAGTCGAATTGAGCGACTGGGTGGCAGAGCAAGTACTAGCCGAAAGCCTTGTTCAGTCCGTTACTAAGTTCGAAGAGAAGTCGCAAGCGTCGCCTCAGCAGCGCAAGGCCCCCAGCAAAGCCGTTCAAACAGGTCCGTGTATGCGACGACCGGCGAAGTCGAAGAGCCTGTCAACGAGGTTGCAGCCGTCTCCAGACAAGTAGCCTCCAAGACGTCGTCGGTGAGTGTCCAGCCACCTTGTTCGTTCTGTGGTGGGCCTCATTGGTTGTCCAATGTTTTATCCTTTAAGAATACCCCAGTCGACCATCGGGCAACGCACGTCAAGGAAAAGGGACTGTGCTTTCGGTGTTTTTGGAAGTCCCACCTTAGTCGCGCGTGCAAATCGCGGGCAAATTGCGGCGTCGAGGGCTGCCAAGGCAGACACCATACACTCTTGCACGGAGCTCAACGCGTGTTTCCCTTGGTTGGTCCCGCTCAAAGCAATTCCACCGAACCCAATCGTGCACTCGAACAAACTTCGAATTCGGTGGAGACGGCCAGTTCCCAAGTGGGTACCACTACCTTGCAGTCGCAAAAGGTCGTGCTGTCCGTAATACCTGTCGTACTCCCGAACGGAGCAAAATGCTTGACAGCTCTTGCTCTTCTCGATACCGGCAGTCAAGTCTCGCTCGTACAACAAGACGTGGCTGACGCCCTCGGTCTGGCGGGGACGCCAGAAAAGATTCGTCTTCGAACCTTCCACGGTGAAGATCCCTCTCTCGACATATCAAAGGGTCGCGTGCAGATTTCGCCTTTGAACTCGTCTCGAAGTTTCGACGTGAACGACGCATTGGTTGTGCCTAAGCTGAACATTTTCCGACAACGAGTCTACTGGCCTTCAGTGCAGCGTGAGTGGGATCACCTGCAGGATCTTCAGCTGCAGAGTTTCTCAGATCCAGTAGTGAAGATCTTGATTGGTATGGACGTGGTTGAAGCTCACGGGATTCTTGACGTACGCAGACCTACGCGAGGCACGGGTCCGCGGGCTATCCCCACCCCTTTTGTGTGGACAGTAGTAGGGAAGCTAGCCGCCAAACACGTAGAATCGTAGGCGGAACCTAACGTTGCCGCTATTGAGATGGAAGAGCTTACCTTATTGGTGTCTAAATTCTGGGAGACGGAGGCAATGGGGACTCGCCCAGATATAGCACCGCAGCCGAGTGATGCGGATCAACAGGCTATGGAGATTCTTCAAAGCACGACCCGCCTCATTGGGTATAGGTACGAATGCGGTTTTATATGGAAAAATCCCTCCAGGCCCCTTATCGGCAACAACTATGATTCGGCCGTTCGTCGCCTGCAGTCGACAAAGAGTCGCTTCCAGCAAGACCCTGATTACGCCCAATGTTACTTAACTGTCGTCGAAGAATACATCGAGCTGGGATACGCAAAGAAACTGAGCGGGAAGGACGAGTACGTGGCCAATCCTAAGACCTGGTATCTACCAGACCACGGAGTAGTCAATTCCACTAGGCCAGGAAAGCTCCGAGTTGTCTTTGACGCCGCCGCGAAATGCAACGATCGGTCCTTAAACGACTATCTCCTGAAAGGACCCGACCTCATTACCAACCTTTTCAGCGTTCTCATTCGGTTAATTCCAGTGTCTGCCGACATCGAAAAGATGTTTCATCAGGTGAGAGTCCGCGAGGAAGATCAAGCGGCACTTCGTTTCCTCTGGTGTTCTTCGACTGAGCAAACTCGTATCGAAAAGTTTCAGATGACGGTTCACATCTTTGGGGCGACGTCTTCCCCTACAGTGTGCAACTTCGTGCTCAGGAGATGCATCACGGACCACGTTGGTGAAGGCTCCAGCCTACATATGAAGATCGTCGACAACTTTTAGGTCGACAATTATTTGGACTCCTTTGACACGGCCGAAGACGCAGTGGCTACGAGTCAGGAGCTTACGGACGCGTTGTCAAAGGGAGGGTTTCGTCTGACGAAATGGGTCTCCGCATCCCGTGAAGTACTTAAAGCATTCCCAGCCGCCGAACTTAACTCTCCGGCGTTGAATCTCGACTTCAATGATCTTCCCGTTGAATGAACACTGGGGCTGGTCTGGGACTGTAACGCTGACTGCTTCCTCTTCAAGTTCAAGCTTCCGCCCACTGCAACCACAAAGAGGGACATCCCCCGTGCGGTTGCCACTATCTATGATCCAGTCGGTTTTCTGGCACCAGTAATCCTCTCGGCGATTCCGCGCTTGGAACTTCAAGGTGTGCTCCTGGGTGTGCGCGTAACTAACCTGGTGAAGAGCAGCCTCCTGTTGCAGGCGGACTCGACGACGTTCTGGACGGACTCCACCGTGGTCTTGGGATGGATCCGATCGACGACACGAAGATATCACACGTTCGTCGCTAACCGAATCGGTGAAATCTTGGAATCGAGTACCGCAAAGGAGTGGCGTCACGTACCGGGCATCCAGAACCCGGCGGATATTTGCAGCCGTTGTATCGACTCGAAATCCCTCTTAGAGTCAAGCTGGTTCGTAGGATCAAGGTTCCTGCACTTGGAAGAGAAATAGTGGCCCTCGTCCACCGCGACCATAGAACTGGACACTCTGGATCCAGAGGTCAAAGAAGACACCTGGACCTGTTCAGTCGTTTCTGTTAAAAATCCGGTTTCCGACTTGATCGCGCGGTCTCCTTCCCTTAGCCGCCTTAAACGTGTAGTAGCGTGGATGCTCCGGCTGACAAAAACGGGTCCCAAACCGGAAGTGCTCGAGACAGGAGAGTTTAAAAGGGCGCTACTTCGATGCATTCAGCTAGTGCAGTTCGAAGCGTTTCAGGAGGAAATTTCGTACCTCAAGCTAAAGAAACCCCTCCCTGGGACGTCCAAGCTGGCCACACTTACGCCGTTCTTGGATACCGATGGAATCATCCGGGTCGGAGGTCGTCTTGCTCTTGCAGACTGGCCTTTCGAAAACAAACACCCAGTCGTGCTATCGGACTCTCATCGCCTGTCGGAACTGATTATCCAAGAGGCACATGTGCGCCTGTTTCACGCGTCAGCTGAACGAACATTGGCGGAAGTTAGGAAGCAGTTTTGGGTTCTGCGAAGCCGTTACGCCATCAAACGAGTCATTCACAACTGCTCTGTCTGCAAGGTCCTGACCAAACGGCCTGTTACCCCGATAATGGCAGCTCTTTCAAAGCATCGTCTAGCGATTATGCAGCATCCCTTTACGAATACGGGAGTGGACTATTTTGGACCAATGCTCGTGACGGTTCACCGCCGGAAGGAGAAAACGATACGGCTGCCCGCTGCCTCTTTACGTGCTTGACGACGAGAGCGATCCATATCGAAGTATCTCATTCTCTCGAAGCCAGTTCCTTCCTCATAGCGTTCAGAAGATTCATGAGCCGACGGGGTAAACCAGAGGTGGTTTACAGCGACAACGGCACCAACTTGACGGCAGGTGAGAGAGAGCTACGAGAAGGAATCAAACGCTGGAACGCGGCCAGTATTGCGGACGAGTTCTCGCAAAGGGCCATTCAGTGGCATTTCTCGTCACCTTCTGCTCCATACTTCGGTGGAGTATGGCAAAGCCTCGTGAAGTCGGCCAAAAGAGCGCTTAACGTCGTCCTAGGTAACCGCGCCATCAACGACGAAACCTTGCTAACGGTCATGTCAGAGGTCGAATGGATGTTAAACGGGCGACCCCTGACGCACGTAAGTGTCGATCCAGATGACCCTTGTCCCCTGACGCCGAACCACTTCTTACTAATACGCAGTAATCCCGCGCTCCCTCCAGACACAGTTTTCGAAGGAGCCAAACGAAAAGATTGGATTCACGCTCAGGTCATTGCAGAGCACTTTTGGAGGCGTTGGGTAAAAGAGTATTGGCCGAACTTGATTGAGAGGACGAAATGGCTGCAGTCTAGACCAAACCTACACCCCGGAGACGTGGTGCTAGTATCCGACCCTAACCAACCTCACGGATGCTGGCCATAGGACGGGTAGCGGAGTGCTTCCCTGGACCAGACGGTGTCGTCCGAGTCGTAGTGGTGGAAACCTCCAAGGGGACGTATACCAGACCCGTAAGCAAGCTGTGCCTCCTAGAAACTGCAGTGTAGTGTTTTATTTCGTAAAACAGGGCCGGCTATGGTCCGGATAGCATTAAGTTTCGTTTAGCTTACATTTATACTGATTTCTTCCAAGTCCCTTCGAACGCCTTATTTGCCCTTTGTTGTTTGACCCAGCCTTTCGACTTTCTCCTTCGTTTCGTTTTAACCTTTATTTGATCCCAGAAAGTTTACTTCAACCCTGATTTGCACGATTCGTTTTTAGTATCGTTGCACCTTGCGTTCTGATCGCAAGCTGTGTTTTTTCTTTGTCGTCCTGCGTTCCCCGGTATGCGGTATGTTTCGTTTATTACCTTTCGTTAATTATTTGATTGTTATTAATTGCATTGTTTGTAATTGGCATTCCCTTTGTTTGTAAATACAGTATGAATCCTTGAGTTCATCAAGGCCACAGGCATTATAATTCTACCACTACCCTCGCACGAAACAATTTAGGAGAAAAGTGTTTTAACTGTAAGCCAGGGACGATAAACAACGGGTACGGAGCAAAACAGAACACAGAAAGAAACCTACGCTCTTCTCAAAATAGGTACGTATTCAGTGCAAATGAAGTGCAAGCGGCGATAGAAGCCGCTAAAGCCACCGGGTCTCCAGGACACGATGGGGTGCCTTTTTTAGCTCTTCAGAAATTTCCATCTTGCATCCATCTCTTAACAGAATTTTTTTTTTATGGAGCAACGTCCTTAGGGTACTTCCCCAGAATATGGAAACAAGCAGCTATACACATTATCCCGAAGCCAAATAAACCCGACAAATCTAGCTACCGTACCTTCCGACCAGTCTCCCTGCTCTTGTACAAAGGGGAAAATTCTTGAAACTCTTTTAAGAAGAATCTTAGCCAATTTATTAGAAGGCGGAAATTTCTTAGCCTCTTCGCAATTCGGTTTTAGGGAAAATAGAAGCGTGGAAGATGCGGTTTTAAACCTTACTGGACATATCGCCCATAACTTTTCCCAGAGACACGTTACCTCTGCGCTCTTTTTAGACATTCAAGGCGCCTTCGACAACGTTAATCACAAAGTTTTGCTGCAATTGTTAAAAAAGACCGGTTTACCGAACTATCTGCTAGAAATTACTGACAGTTTTTTAAAGGGACGTGTAGCTGTTTTATCGGCTGAAGGGTCAAGTAGCGAGGAGTTTTATCTCAGTAAAGGGGTGCCCCAAGGTTCTCCTCTTTCTCCACTCTTATTCCTAGTGTATATAGACGAAGCGCTAAAATCCCTGAAAACAAAAAGGATCCTAGTACAGGCCTATGCCGATGATCTAGTTTATTTGTCTTAGGTCGGTCAGCGAAAGTTGCCACGCAATTATCACAATGGAAACATGGGCAAAACGGTCAAAATTAAAACTTCAAAAGGAGAAAACTAAACTCGTCCATTTCTCCCGCAAACTGAGGCCACAGATCGATCCAGTTCATTGGAAAGGAAACGTAATACGCCCAGTGCCTACAGTGAGATATCTAGGCATAACTCTGGCTTCAAAACTGAACTGGAGACCTCACCTGGCAAACACAGGTAGACTGTGTCTTATAATTTTAGGTAACTTGTCGAAAATAGCCAAGAAGCACAGAGGGCTCAGAGCATGCAGGCTTAGAATTTTAATAGAAAATCTGGTAGTCCAAAAGTTTTTTTACTGTGCACCGGCATGGATCCCTGCTTCGCCCGCAACATAAAAAATGGCAGCCCAAGTCTACCGCAGGGCGCTGCTGGTCGTTGCAGGGTCTAGCAGCCGAATCTCCTCGAGCGCTCTCGAGGTGGAAACGTGATTTTTACCGTTTCACCTCCGTATAAAACGAATCCTACTGAAGAAGGTGTGTAACATTTTAAGTCAATCGCCACTAGGTCCTTTATCAAATTATATGGTTTTGGGAAATCCGTTCGCGAGGTCCAGTGTGTCTCCCTTCAAAGGTATGTTGTAAGCGCTGCAGGTGTTTAAAGACAAGCAAATTTTAGAATCAATTCAAGTCTGCGAGTTGTCCCAGTGTAGGTCAGAGTGGCCTCCTTCATCGGTGAACTTTCTTTTAGCAGAAACAAGACTAGAGGCTTTAGCTCAGATGAAACAGATCGAGTCCCAGCACAAGAATAAAATATACACGGATGGTTCTAACAACGGCGACAGGTCAGGATTTGCGGTGTATGGTGCAATAGAGGAGGAGTTTTACTCTTACAAAGGTCGTTTTAACTAGCCTCTGCCAAGTTTTTATGCTGAAGCAGCGGCGTTAGCACAGGCTCTCAATACAGTATAAGCAAAGAGACAAGACGTCGCCATTTTTACCGACGCAAAGTCAGTCCTACAGGCTCTTAAAAACTACAATTATTTTAAAGTCGACCCATACTTGAATAGTGCATTTCGTATCCTCAAAACGTCAGCTGCAAAATCGAATATTTTACTGGTCTGGTGTCCCGGCCACGAAGGCACTTCAGGTAACGAACGAGCAGACCTTTTAGCCAAAGAAGCAGTGCAAGAAGTAAATTTTACTGGATCAGTTCTAGACTTAGGGATACAATACCAATGAGTTTTGCAGTGCAAACCATCAATAGTGCATTATCCTTAACTGAGAACACCTTGCAAGTTGGTCGCCCGAAATTGCCACCTTGATGGCTTGTATGAGGTGTAAGGCTGGGCCAGGCCGCCCGGGGGACCTACGTAAGAAATAGGCTTTTACGCGCGGGACGTTTTAACCAGTCCTGCGCGAGAAGCCCCTGCCCCAGTAAGTAGTCCCAAGCCTTAATCCTAAGCCTTAGTGATTGCTTAATAAAGATGTGATGATACGGTGGATACCGGATTAAGAATATTGTATTTGGATAAGAAAAATAACCTGATTAAGTGCCAGAATAAGAGAAACACCACAAATGTAACTGAACCAAATGAAATGTATCGAAATACGGAGAAAAAGAACAGAAAAACATAATACAAACACAAAAAAAACAGAGGGAGACGAGAGAAAAGAGAAGAGAGAAAGCAAAACAAGACAAAAGAAAAAACTACCCATGCCACTGCCAAAATGGGCAACCTCTGTTTTAATAAATGCACGCTCTGATATCTTACCTACTAAAGCAGACCTTAGCAAATTTTACTCGTATGTTGACAAAATGTGTCCATGTGGAGTCGCATATCACACTTTTAATCACATTTTACACCACTGCCACCTTTTAAACAAAGAGCGCGCACTTTTACGAAGAACCGCCAGTGTTTATAAATTAAAATGTGAAAACCAAACACTTTTAACTGACAACAGGCTATTTTTAAGCGTTGCAACTCTTTTAAAAGAAAGTTTGAGCCAGAATAGATAAGGAGTTTTAAGCGAAGATAAAGTTCAGTTAGTCAGGATGTAACTCAGAAGGACACACGCATATAAGAGGGGGCCATGGGCGAGAGCCTGCATGCCCTCTTTCATGAAATTAAAAAAAAATGCTAAATTTTACCCATCCCAGTAAACCAACATAAAAAACGACGCGGACACGAAATACAAATTAGGTTTTCGGTCGTGCTCGTGGCTTTGTGCCCCAGCAATTTAAAGCGCAAAGGCTAACTGGGTCGACTCTCAACATCCCCTAAACTCAAACGCCAACGAAAAGGAACTAATTTGCATGACCTTGAATACCCTTACCTGACAACAGCCTTCACCAAAAAAAAATAATTTTATTGCTATTAATTTTTTTACCCAAAAACTCACGACTTGACACAGTTCAAACTTAGATCAAGAAACCAGAAGTAAAACCATCTACCTTTTCGCGTTCCCGGTCGATGCAGCAAAAATATGTAAGAAATGAAAATCTTATCAACAATTCTTTTCTTCTTCGTGATTTGTTTCGACTCGACTGACAACAAACAACCTTTCTTTTCTTCGACTGTACAACGACTGACTGGGCCAAAAAACTGTGAAAAGGCACTTGACTTGACAAAACTCTACAGGGTGAATTAACACACGAAAAACTCGGAAATCAAAATAACTTGGGAAGGGGCGAACTGGTTTTGCTGAACAGAATTCTCAGAATTTAATTGAAAGTGGAAACAGGGCTGGGGTCCGCGACAATAAAATATAAATGATATTTAAGACACACTTCAAGGATTCCTCAAGGATTTCAAGGAAACTCACCGAAAGTAAAGGAAACACGTAGAAAAGAGGCACTTGAAAATCCTGCAGGATCCTACTTGAAAAACTCTAGCCCCAACTTTCCAGGTCCTTCCATTGGAACAGATAACCAAACTTGACAAACCACAGGGGTGATCTTAATCACGGTAGGTGTAAAATACAAATCCTGCAGATCGCAAAATCACAAACACTGGGACAGATTTGGATTGATTGGACCAGAAACCAGTTTCGAGCGACCTGCCAAGAGCTTTGAGAGTTCAATTCCATGAACGCAGAGTAGTCACGCACGTTAATTCTCCAGTTATCCATCAACACATCGATCAGTCAATCGATCCCAACTGCCAAAAAAGCAGATCCTTAATCAAAGGCAAGCAGTACTGACTGACTAAAAGTGTCGAATGACGATCCTAGGATTACTTGGAAC